>SRMA01027433.1:266333-279560 GCA_007224835.1 Danionella cerebrum | reverse complement strand
AAATTGAAACAATATCAGCCGATCATCCATCCCGTCACAGTTCAGTAAAGTTAGCTGCAGATTCAGGGATTCGGTTTTCTCTGCTCAATAGCTCGAGACCAGAATGTTCTTAGTAAACAAATAATAGCTATTTTTAATCTGTGTTATGTAGTGGACAAACTACAAAACGTTTTTTATCAAAACAAGTTTCCCTCGGCATTCGCAGAAACACAATACCGTCTATGAGCAACCCGCTGACACGGAATCACTTAGGGACCGTCTGCAAATTACCAGATCCAAAATATGTTTTACCCAGAATATGCTTCATAACTTCATTCTAAATTGTTCAATTACAGCCAAAATCAAGCAACACGCCACTCCTCACCTGCATATTGTACTGCACGACTCAGTTTCAATAAATATTGAAATATTTATTAGAGCATCATTTTTATTCTTGATTATTTGCATCAAAGCTCAATTGTTCCCATAAAAATCACTCTATTACCATCAAATTCAGGTCACACACAACTGTTCTAATGATTCAATTCAGTGCAAGTCATCAAATTAAACTCACGTTATTACAAAAAATGTAAATAATTAATTATTATGTGTGTTTTGTCAATTCTCAAAGTTGAAAATAATTGTTTGTTGATTGATGTTTTACATTTTTGTAGCGGGTAGATCACTTTGACTTGGTCATTTTAAAAGTAGCTTGCAAGCTGAAAAAGTGTGAGCACCCCTGATGTAGGGTGTTTGTGGAAATTCTCAAAACACTGAAGTTACATACCTTGATGTTTTTATAAAATAACATCTTACAGAATCAACTCAGTTATGTAGATCTTTTTCTGTGCTTTGTTTTTGGGTAAACAATGACTGCTATACTGCGTTCAAATTGCATGGTTTTAGAAGTGGATGGCAGTAGTGAGGCAGCCTTCACTGATTCAATGCTCAGTGTTTCCCTTACCATTATATTAGGGGGGCGCCCCGCCACCCCAACGGCACCCCCCGCCCCCCTTGAAGGTCAAGTTAATTTTATTTTATTTTCATCGAATAACGACAGAAGTAATTTATATATAACAGGTCTTTGCTTTTTTCTTTTATTAAACTAAATAGTATTATGTTATTTATACGATGGCATGTAATTTCTGTCTCAACGTTTGCGCGTTTACAATTGTCCTCTGTGGTCGCGCACGGTGGAGTTCCGCTCCGATGCGCGCGCACACACACACACACACACCCATTAGCGGACAGAGAGTCACCGCGCATCGGAGAGTATGTCGCAGCAGGCAAAAATATCCGCGTTGTTTAAACGCTCCCAAGGTGGTGACGATGACAGCACGTGTTCTGCTGCGAGCAGCAGCCGGTGTAGCTTTCCTACTCCGAATCAAAGTACAGAAAAGAGCCCAAGTGCTGCATGTCTTGCCCCTGACAGGCAGCAAAAGTCTAGCCACCACAGAACGACAGGTTTTGACCCAGCTTGGCTGTCAGAGGGGAAATACTCCCCCTGGCTGTACAAGACTGATCTTGGTAAGTAAGTAAATACACACAAGCTTGAATGAACGAATTGATAAATAAATTGCTTAATTAATAGCTAGCTAGTTAGTTATACAATGGCATTTCCTGCTTTAAACTATCACTATGTTAAGTTGATTTTTACTGTTGTTACTATCAGTTATCACTTTTAAAGCCTAACAGTTAATGTATTTACAGGTCAAAACAGACATTCGCAATAGGCTGCAAGGGGACCATCTTGCAGCCTGCATGCGGATCTCAATAAATGGGCCAGAAGTTTCAGACTATCCATACCAAGATGCTCTGGAAATGTTCTTTCAGAAGCCCAGAAAGATACACTGCAGTGACAAAAGCTGCACACTTTGTGAATAATTAACATATTGAAATAAATCTGATGTTTAGTGTTTAGTTCAGTGTACAGTTGTTTAGTTATTCTATAGTAATTGTTCAGACATTATAATATATTGGTATACTGCAATTAAAAGAAACATAAACATTATTAAGTGTTTGTGTGAGTGTTTTGCCGCACCACCCATAACACCACAACCCCCCCCTTTTAAATAAAGCACTTAGTAACTTAACTAACAAATAATAAAAAAAAAAAAAAAGAACTCTGAAGCACGGAATTTATTTTTTTGTATCAGATCGAATGTCTTCTCTGTGTATGTCTTATGATTAATCTGACCTTGTAACAAACAGCTTGTTTACTCCCGAACTGTAAGTTGCTTTGGTTCGAAGCGCCTGCTAAATATATAAATCTAAAATGTAAATGTAAGATAGTACGTGTCAAAAACTGACTTTTTTTGAAAGGTTGATTATTTGGTTTTGGGAGTCTCCAACAACAGATTGATGCACATGCAATGATGAAAAAGTCTTAAAATTTAAATTTATTTTTGTTGGATCTAACAAACGACTTGTATACGATTAATTTTAGACTCGTTCGTACAAAACTCTTCCTTTAAGTGACTCAGTTTGTATTGATTTTGTTATACACATTTTGCACGTCACAGAGAAACTGTGATCATTGTACCTATTGTTAGGGATTCAAAGGGAGGAGCTGGTCCAAATAAACTTTGAACTGATCCATCCTTTATTAAAAGTCTTTCAGTGAATATAGCAATGTATGACTGTAGATTAGCATAGCAGGTGTCAGGAAGATGTTATTCCAATTGATCACAATGGGCAAAAACTGATCAGAAACTTGCTTTGTCTGTTTCAGATATCTCCTGTGACTCTACCTGGCTCACCTGAGCTCTCTGGAATACTCAGGATGATTGGGGTTGCATTTCCAGGAGCGAAAGACCAGGAACAATGGGAGATCGAGCAGGAAGAGGCCAAGAGCAAAGACCACCGGAAAATTGGAAAGGTGAAGAGATCATCGCAGGATTTGTGGTACAAATGATTTTAAATTAACTCTTATATTGTTTTGCAGGCACAGGAGCTGTTTTTCTTTCATGAGGTCAGCCCTGGTAGTGCTTTCTTTTTGCCTAAAGGAGCTCATATCTACAACACCCTCACAGACTTTATCAAGGTACAGAAAATTTAAATGTATGCTGAAATGTATCTAAAAGAATTCCTGATGCTTTTCAAACTTATTATTTTAAGTGTTGCCAGAGCAATTTTATAGAAATCACATCTATAGCAGTAGCTGTTAGTTCTGTTAATGTTAACAGTTTGATTCAGTCTTGGGGCCTATGCAACAAAGGTTGTTGGTATAGTTCAGGTTTGTGGTCACCAGTTAAGGAACAATGATATGAAACCTATGAACCACATCAAAGAAACCAAAAAATGGAGATTAAAATAGGCTAATATAGATTGCTTGTTAGCAAGAATTCTATGTTAGGTTAGTCAAAAGCAAAAGAATGGATTATTCTGTCTCAGGATCTGATACAATTGGCTATTTGATTAAACACGGGTTAGTTTAATTTAATGATCTTGTAAAGATAAAAATAATGTAGATCAGTGTATCACACAATTCAGTTAATTTTTCTTTCTAAAGACCTATTCGCGTGAGATTAGTTTTAAAATAATAATAGTAATAATAATATCTTCAATTTATATAGTGCTTTTTCAGACGCTCAAAGACCCTTTCAAAGCATTATTCATTCACTTGTCATTCACACACTGGTGGGTGACAGAAAGTGGCTGCCATTTTGTGCCTATGGCCTCCTGCCCACCACCAAACACAAACCACCAGTCACACACATCCATACAGGGCGATGTGAACAAAGTCGTTTACCCAAGGCCACAACGGCAGAATGGACCTGGTGGGGATCAATCCGCCACAGTTGTGAATAGCCTTTCTATCTCATCCAGTAGATGGCCGTAATTCACTAAAACATGATTGTAAAAAGATTGGGGAAGAAGGGTTGATTTGTAAATCAGTACATTCCCAATCCCATGGAAATAGTTTGCAAATATTTGAAGAAAAAGGGGCAAAAATATATTTGGGTCTATGTTCCATCACATTAAAAGGCTTATCTTTGTGATATCTATATGTTGTTTTGAACACCTCACCATGAAGACAGATCACACAGGAGATGGCAACAGTGATTTCTACCTCAAATGTGAATGATGGACTCAGATTTTAAAGTGTCTTATATAGGAACTAGGGGTGTAACGGTACGCTAAAATCGTATTCGGTTCGGTACAGTGTCTTGGAGAGTTCGGTTCGGTTCATTCGGTTCGGTACAAAACAATAAGAACTTACATAATCTTTATTTTGAAAAGCTGTCAATACACAGTAGAATTCTTGCATAAAATAAATAAAAGTGACACATTTGGGTGATATTTTAAATATATTTTTTTAAATAAAAAAATGAAATACTGCAACTAGTTAGGATAGATTACCTATCCACATTTTCTGAAGAGAGCATAGATCTGGTTATAATATCTCCAGCAGTAGAAAATGTTGATGTGTTGCCTGCCACATACCCGATCTCCGTGGAACAATGTCGGCATACAACTTTAAATGTATCCACTCGTCTATCCCCGTTATGTCTTTTAACAGAGAAGCCAAAGTGTTCTCAAACACGAGACCGCAGTGAGGTGAGAGGGTCTTCAAGCTCTGGCTTCCCTTTTGCTTTTGCCATGCCATTTTCCTTTTCGCGCTCGTCACTCAATAGCGTCCGTGCGGAAACTATCTCCGTGGAACAATGTCGCCATACAACTTTAAATTTATCCACTCGTCTATCCCCATTATGTCTTTTAACAGAGAAGCCAAAGTGTTCCAAACACGAGACCGTAGTGAGGTGAGAGGGTCTTCAAGTTCTGGCTTCTCTTTCGCTTTTGATATGATTCTCGCGCTCGTGCTCGTCAGTCAATAGTGTCCGTGCGGAAACTCGCCTAGGAACATTGTTGCGCTGTGCTTAGTATCGCGCTGATAATACATTTATATCATTTAATAAAAATACCGAATACCGAAACGGTACGCAAGTGTCCCGAACCGAACAGGCCGTACCGAAACGGTTCAATACATACCGTGAACCGTTACACCCCTAATAGGAACACGTTCATTGGTATCTGTCTGCTGAAGACTAACCTGAACCATTTAATTCTTAAAAAAAGAAAGGGTATATTTTCTTTTTTTAGGTAATTTTTACCATTTCCTGTTTTGAAAAGCTATCGAACCAATGTTGCTGACTCCCATGGCTAGGTCACAGGCTTTTGGTTTTCTGGATCATATTTAGAATGAATTTTTTGTAAGATTTAAGGCCTCTACACACAGATCCCTCGGCAGGGTGCTCTCCCTTTGGGTTGAGGAAATATTACAATTATGCTCCCTGCCTGAAGATGGCTTTTGTGATACAACTGAACATTGATGTGTTCACCGTAAATACAGCTGCGTTCGTGGATCTAGCTAAACAAAACATCGGTAGCTCCAACTTGATCAGTGAGCAGCGTTGTAGTTGTTCACTGAAAGCCTGCTCTTCTGCTTTCCTGTTTCCTGTGCAAAATTGCTATGAAAATGTGGAATGAGCGCCACCAAGTGACCCTGGTCATCAAAAGAGCCAGCTTTAATTTGGTTGTTCTCCTTGTAAAAAACCAATACAATATGGCAGATCAAAAAAAAAAAACTTTTGGCACCACTTGTTTGGTCATATGTGTAAGCTCCCATTGGGGGCCATGGTTTTTTAATTGAGGCACGCACAAAACTTCATTTAAAAAATTTGACTAGATGTGTAGAGGCCTGTCTTGACCAATCATTTAATTGCTGATAAAAAACAATAACATTTTATGTTTCCTGGCAGCAATAATTTTACATTTCCTGGTTGCAACCATCCACTGCTACACATCACTCTGTCACTTCCAGTGAGAAAATGAGCAGTGTTCTGTGCACTACTCTTTGTATGCAAGCCCTGCTCCCTGTCATCTCATTTTTCAATTCAAGTTTTTCAATTGCTGACAACTTCCTTCTGCCCCCAGAGTGAGTACAGGAGGCGTGGCTTTAGTGAGGTTGTGACCCCTACCCTCTTCAACAAGGCTCTGTGGGAGCAATCAGGTCATTGGGAGCACTACAGTGAGAACATGTTCACAGTCAGTTGTGAACCCCACACGTTTGTCCTCAAGCCCATGAACTGCCCCGCACACTGGTGAGAGCATGATCGTTAATTCAAGTTCATAAATTTAAAGCATCACAACACCGTTCAGCCCTGAAAACGCAGGAAATGCAGGGCTTGTAAAAAAGTAAATAAAATACTGCTCTTTTTTTTGAGACGTGTAATTCACATAGAATGTTCGTGCTTTAGAGGGCAGCGTAGAAGTGGAGGATTGCTCAGATGCTTATCTGTAATCATTGTTAACAGTGGGAGCACAAATTGCTGAATATGTGGTACAGAAATAAGGCTTCAAATTCTAATTTAATTTCAGTCTGTTTACTATTGTTTGTGTCCCCTCCATACCTGAGCGAGAGAGAGACTGAAAAACAAACACGCATGCAAACAGCAAACTTTTACATTCTTAATGTGAAAGTGACATTAGGAGGAGTTAGACCCATAGGAGGAATTTGTGCTCTCCATTTCACCAAGTGCACACACGCACACGCACGCACACGCACAGCAGTGAACAAACACTGTGAACATGCAATAAACACCTATTGTTTTTTTTATCTCTTCATGGGATCTATGCAAAGGATTACACACTTTAAGGTTAAGTCACATTTAAAAATAAAAAGTGCGGTTTTATATTTTGTTTGTGTGGTGTAGCCTCATGTTTAAGCAGCATCCGAGATCCTGGAGAGAGCTGCCCTTGCGCTTGGCAGACTTTGGAGCACTTCATCGTAATGAATATTCGAGGGCGCTGGGGGGCCTAACACGAATGAGAAGATTCTGTCAGGATGATGCCCACATCTTCTGCGCCCCTGAGCAGGTAATAGATTCATGTTTACATGCTGGGTTTCCTGTTTTCATTGAGTTTCATCGTACTTTTTAAACAAATGAAAAATTCTCTCTCTCCCCCCCCACCCCCCAGCTGGAGCAGGAGATCTTAGGGTGCTTGGATTTCATCAGGAGTGTGTATCAGGTGTTCGGTTTCTCCTTTCAGTGTCTGCTCTCCACTCGCCCTTCCTCCTTCTTAGGAGACTCCGTCCTCTGGGATCTTGCAGAAGAGGTGACAGCTGTCAATCTTGCACTTAAACATATGGACATTGATTATTCTAATGACCTTGTCTGAAGAGGTGTAAATAAGAGTAGTGTAGTATTATAATATAAAAAAGTGATAAAAACACATGCAATAAATGTTATTTTATTTTAAAAAAGTAAATTACTATAATCATATAGGCAAAAAATACTAAATAAAATACAAGCATGACCTATTTAAAAAGCATGGATTCACATTTTAGTTTTAATTATTTAAAATGTATATTTAGTATGTTAAGTTGACGGACCATAATATTACAAATAAAAGGAAATCATTTTAATATTAGGGGTGTACGGTTCACGGTATGTATTGAACCGTTTCGGTACGGCCTGTTCGGTTCGGTACACTTGCGTACCATTTCGGTATTTTTTTTATTAAATAATATAAATTTGTTATTAGCTCGATATTAAGCGCAGCGGAACAATGTTCCTAGGCGAGTTTCCGCACGGACGCTATTGAGTGACGCACAGTAGAGCTGGACGCCACGAGTAGCAGAGCACGAGAAAGAAAATGGCATCATGGCAACAGCGAAAGAGAAGCCAGAGCTTGAAGACACCTCACTACACTCTCTTGTTTGGGAACACTTTAGCTTCTCTGTTAAAATACATAACGGGGATAGACGAGTGGATAAATTTAAAGTTGTATGCCGACATTGTTCCACGGAGATCGGGCAGGCAACACATCTTAACATTTTCTACTGCTGGAGATATTGTCACTGCAACCAGATCTGTGCTCTCTTCAGAAAATGTGGATAGTTAATCTTTTTAGCCTAAAACTTAAAACTTGAAAAGTTAGTTTTGTTGATATATAAGCTGAAGCTGTTGCTAGTGTTAAAAGTTTTCAGGTCCTAACTAGTTGCAGTCTTTAATTTTTTATTTTAAAAAAAATGTGTTTTTCTTTATAAAGAGTGCAATTTATTTAAAATATCACCCAAATGTGTCACTTTTTTTTATGCAAGAATTCTATTGTGTTTTGGCAGCTTTTCAAAATAAAGATTATGTAAGTTCTTATTGTTTTGTACCAAACCAAATGAACCGAACCGAAGTCTCCAAGACACTGTACCGAACCGAATACGATTTTAGCGTACTGTTACACCCCTATTTAATATGTATAATTATAGTACTGTGCAATTTTCAAAATGGTGTAAAATGCTTTAAATAAAGAATGCTTCCTTGTAATAGTACGGTAAGAGTAGGAGTATGGACTGTCCATACTCTCCAATGGATTGGGGAGCTGAACAGCATGCTCTTTCACCCTCTGTAGGCTGGAGATGAGCACCAAACCTCTGCGACCTTAATCACGATGCTGCATAACCAAATCAAATATTTTAAAGCATACTTTTTATGTGTGTTTGTTTGAGAGCAGCACCTGGAGAGTAGTCTGAAGAGTTTTGGGGAGCAATGGAAGCTAAATCCCAAAGATGGAGCCTTCTACGGCCCCAAGGTAATGTTTTGTTTTTCTTTAATTTATTATATGTATAAATTGCATGTATTTCTGAGATGAAACCCTTGAATTTGTGTGAAGAGGCATTGCAGAACATTTTGTGAAGGTCTTGCGTGGTTTCCTTTACTCAATTGCAGAATTCTGACCCAGATCTGCTTAAATCTGGGAATCAGATTCAAAATCCTTTTGAAAAAACATGCCACTGAAAAGCTGCTTTTCTGTTCTTTCTTTGGTCTATTAAACTTTCTCTTTTAACCTTTTCCCTGTAATGACTGCTTATGTACACAAGTAGTCATAACTGTGCGAGCAGGTCTTTTCACCGGTTGCTGTGACTTCTAGATAAAATCATCCATGTTTCAGACTGTACATGTCATTAATAGAAAAATGAAGAAGCTTGGGTTCAGGCATAAGATTCTGAAAGTATAATAAATAGCATGGTACTGCTCTTAGCTATTGTTTAATTTGGATTTCAAATCTAATGTGAGGTTTCAAAAAGGTTATTTGTTTTATATTTATGGTTTAAAATAAACATTTATGAGTTATGACATAATTTCACAGTAATGCAAATGAACTTGTCAGCTGTAAATTTAATTATAATGACGCAAATCAGTGCTATCAAGTGGTGAAAAGGAAGGATAACCCTTAGAAGTACAAGACCTGTTTAAGTTCTTGCACAAAACAAAGCACAAAAAGTGCTTGGAAGAGTGTATAATAAGAACTTCACATGTTTTATTTTTATTTATATATATATATATATAAATATAACACCACTCTTTTGGTATTTTAACTGTTTGCCTGGCGTCATTGTCAAGTTGGAAGTTATAGGTTAAAGTTAAAATAAAGCTGGAAGGTCCTGAGCTCTTCACCCAGGATATCCCTGTACATTAATCGTACCTTCAATTGTAACCAATCATCTTGTCCCTGCAGCTGAAACCCCCCCACAGCATAATTCACTGAACATTGTTATGACTGTATTTGACTGGTGATGATCTGTGCCTGGTTTTCTCTACACGTACCGTTTAGAATTAATGCTCCAGCGGTCTTTGGTTCTTCTTTTCCTCTCTCACTTAGGCTGGCCATCTCTAGGAATAGTTCTGTTTTGTAACCATGGCTGGATCTGTACCTTGTCATAATTTTATTTTTGAGCTCTGCAGGTAGTTCCTTTGCTTTTATGGTTCTCATTTGGCTGGACATGCATGTTGAACTGTAAAGTCTTATATAGACACATGTGTGGCTTTCCTAATCAAGTTCAATCAGTCTAATCTAATCAACTTAAATGTCTGATTACAAAGTAGCTAAATACTTAGTGTCGAGTGATTTCAGTTTTTAATTTTTTAATAAATCTGGAAATATGTGAACAGTTCTGTGCTTTTCTGTCAATATGGGGTGCTATGTGTACGTTAATGAGGGAAAAATGAACTTAAATTATTTCAGCAAATGACTGCAAATAAAAGTGACATTTTAAAGGAGATACTTTCCATACCCACTATACCTCTCTTAACTGGTACATTGGTGTGTTCAAGAAATCGTGTAACCTGGGAGAGAGTTCCATCTCCGACAATATTTTCGTTTAAAGCTGCAAAATCCTTTTGTAATGGTTTTGATGCCAAAACCTCAGTAAATGGTAATTCTGGTATTCAAACCCTTCTTGGGTCTATTCATTGCTTTAGCCAGATCTTTTCCAGAATTGCAGCTCTTTGGTTAGGTTAATTATTAGTTTGATCTAAAACATCATAACTTTCTGTGCAGATAGATGTACAGATTGCAGATGCTCTGGGTCGCCAGCATCAGTGCGCCACCATCCAGTTGGATTTTCAGCTGCCCATTCGTTTCAACCTGCAGTACATGGGGTAAGATTTCACTCCAGTGATCAATACAATGTGTCTTAGGGGAATGAAAATCGGCAATCATGTATATGGTACTAGGACTTAAATATAAGTTATATGGAAGGCATTTCCAAAATCCACAGGAAATCGCCTAATTTGCAAAAACCTCTAAAAATGGCCACTTTTGCTTGTCTAATACTTTAACAAACTCCTAGAGATTTGATCTGTTTGTCTCCATACTCCATCATTCTTATGATGAGGTATGTTGGATGTTAAATGGCAACTTTGTTTAACTATGTATACTTGGCGTCCATTGCAATTCGACATTTCACCATAAAGAACTTGCTGTAACTCAGCCACTTAAAACTCAAATCGTCTACTGCAAATTTACCAACCTTCTTTAGTCCATGTCTGAACTCATCTATAAGTACTCTGTCATAGCACCACCAACTGGCCACAGAAAGTACAACATTTAACATAGAAAACATTTTTTTTACCAATTTTGATGTGATGAGAAAAGTGGCCAAAACAATAACAGAAAAAAATTCTCAGTCATAGCTCTTCCTTATGCTTAAGACATATTGTTTTCATTTTCATTGTTAAATTTGCCTGTATTGTTCAGAAAATGTAGCCTTTCTTGGTTAAATACATATCCTAAATAGGCAATAGTCTAGAGAGGTGATGGCCAGAGGTGTGAGAGCCCTTTGTTTGGGCTTGCAGCTTTAACTTCTAATGTTATTTTTGTGTGCTCAGGAATGATGAGCAGTTAAAGAAGCCAATCATGATTCACAGAGCAGTTTTGGGATCCATAGAGAGGATGATTGCTATTCTGTCTGAGAACTACGGGGGAAAATGGTGAGCGTGTTTCTAAAGGCTCTTAGCTCACGTCCATACAGACTTGTTAACTCTGTATCTCTCTCTCTCTCTGTCTCTCTGTCTCTCTCTCTCTCTCTGTCTCCCCCCCTCCCTCCTTTCAGGCCCCTGTGGCTATCTCCGGCCCAGGTGATGGTGGTGCCTGTTGGCGCAAGCAGTGATAAGTACGGCCATGAGGTCAGAGAACATTAAATTAGTTTATTTAATGCAAAAAAAGCAGCTCAGAAGCTGACACACAAAATGTGAATCAATAGTAACAAAGCATTTAGATGAGCATATAAGGAGCTGAAAGTCAAAACTTGAGATTCAAACAATGAAACTAAGGCTCTTAAAAGTAATTAAAATAGATTTATTGTTAAATTAATGTGTTAAATTGTTCTTTTTTTTAACTGTCCCATAGCTTTGTCTCTTGTTTGAGGTCTTTTTGGTTAGTGTTTGTCATTATTTTTCATTAAAATCGCGTAATGTATCATTTATTACTAGTGTTTTTACAATGTGGATTTAAATGTATTACCTGCACTCATAAACTGACAAAAAAAACTGTTGTTTTACCTTTAGAAAGAGAGTTTGGACACACCTCTTCTTTACAGAAATCACTGTATTAAGCTGCATCTAATTGTAAAGGACAAAAAAAGCATGGCATCCTGAGAAATTTCTTTACACACAGGAAGAAGGAAGAACGGTCCTAAATAATGTCCAACGCATGTAAATTGCTGAAAATATCATATTGTTTACATCCTCAAAATCTGCAACCCCTTAAAATCAGTTCGAGGTCTATGAACTCAACCAGAATTAATATACAAGTATAATATTAATATGATGATAAAAATGATAATTGTTTGAAAAATCTGGTACTGAAAGTCAGAGAACTAGGCCTAATTGGTTTAGGAATCGTCTTCTTTTCGTTTCGGCTGTTCTTGGTTTAGGGGTCGCCACAGCGAATCCTCCATTTCCACCTAATTGGTTTGGGAATGGTGCAGTCTATTTTCCTTGTAAACATTGTGGTCCATTGATTTCTTTCATACAACGACAAAATAAACATAGATGCAAATTCCTCCTCATGCCTAAAATTATTTGATTGTAAGCTTATTTTTCATGTTTTACAAGCTAAACTGTTTCACTGTTAAAATCTAAAGTGTAGATTGTGTTTTATCTACATTCCTCCAGGTGCTGCACATCCTGAAAGAAGCTGGCTTCATAGCGGATATTGATGATGATGTAGGAAGCACCTTAAACAAGAAAATCCGCAATGCACAGCTTGCACAGTACAACTATATGTTTGGTATGATTTAATTATTTTTATCATAACTCTGGAGTTCATTCATATCATTATGTTTTGTTTGTGCATAAAGGGAGAAGTGAGGGAGAGAAGTGGAGGTTTATCTCAAAATGAATTCCTCACAAATTTGTTGGTTATCTTAAGAGTTTGGTTTGAAAACGTGATAAACTGCATTTAAAAAATACTAGTGCAATATCTGAAGTGTATTTTTCTCACATTTAAAAAGCCCATAATCAATTTTCCAAAAAACACAATTTAATGCAGTCATGCTTTTTCAGTTTCTTTCCAAACCATAACAAACGCCACAAAATGCCATAAGTCCACTAAACCAAGCACAGCACTAAAAGACGACGGGGCTGTCATCTGCAGCAAGTTTTAAATTATTTCATAATCATTCCACAAAAACAAACAAAATCAGGACATTCTCCAACAGATTACACTCAACGTCCAGCAAACATCCCAAAGTCACCGATAGGTGAAGGGAAAGACTGCAGGATGTGGACCCCTTTGATAATGCCGTGCTTCGAAACACTGTTCAATTGCTGCATTTGCGTTCTGACATGGTTTAACCAGGTTTCTATTCTAGAACCAGCCACTTGATTCAGTTTTGATATTGTTTGTTATTGTATTTTTAATGGTTTTTATTAAAAAAAAAAAAAAGAAAAAAAAAAAAAAACG
>SRMA01027433.1:118129-266010 GCA_007224835.1 Danionella cerebrum | reverse complement strand
TGGGAGCGTTTAAAGCGCGGTCTCTGTCCGCTGATGGGTGTGTGTGTGTGCGCGCATCGGAGCGGAACTCCGCGGTGCGCGCGCATCGGGGCGGAACTCCGCCGTGCGCGATACGGAGGACAATTGTAAACGCGCAAACGTTGAGACAGAAATTACATGCCATCGTATAAATAACATAATGCTATTTAGTTTAGTAAAAGAAAAAAGCAAAGACCTGTTATATATAAATTACTTCTGTTGTTTTTCGACGAAAATAAAATTAAATTAACTTGACCTTCAAGGGGGGCGGGGGGTGCCGTTGGGGGGGCGGGGCGCCCCCCTAATATAATGGTAAGGGAAACACTGCATTGGTGTCTAGGATTTACAATGTTTTATGAAAGACTGTGCCATGGAGTTACCTTATTTTGGGGAAGAATTACTTTTTTAAACTAAATCTTAACAAATGTATGCATTTAAATATTTAATGTTTGCGTAACTTATAGGTGCTTTAGAAAGGTTTGGCACAGAAATTTTTTGTCTTCGTCTGCACATTTTAAATATATCACACTTAAATTACGAGAAATGTGGTTGGAGGAAGTCGATTGGTTCAATTTTATGAACCAATCAATGATGTCTAACAATCTGGAACTTTAAAACTGGAGATTTAGGAATCTCCAGTTCAGTTCAGAGGAAGAACAAAGCATGTTTTTAACGTTTTTATTTTTTAAAAATACTTTTGAAGACTGCTTTCAAAACAAGTGATTGTGGGGGATTCATGATGACCATTTTTAGAGTTGTTGGTTAATGTTTAATAAAATGGGGTCAAACCAGATACTTGAGGTACCCCAGTGGTAATCCTAAATGTGGATGAGTAGAGCTTTTTCAAGCGTAACTTCAACTGAACTTGTTACATTTTAAGTGTACGAGCTCAGACAATCTCTCATGATGATGTTTTATGTCCTGCAGTGGTTGGAGACAAGGAGCGTGAGCGCAAAACTGTGAATGTGAGAACAAGATGCGGCAAGCAACTTGGCCAGAAATCTCTGGAGGAGGCTCTTAACAGACTCCGGGAGATCAGGGAGACTCGCAGCAGGGATGTGGACTTTGACAAAGAGCAAGCCCTGCATTAACTTTGGAGTTTTTGTCTATTTAAGCTCATTGATCAAGTAACATGTTTTTTTTTTATACATTCTGGAATTTTGACTGAAAGAGGTCACATGTGGTACTCAAACTCCACCCACTAATTGTCGTAATAAACATGGAGATGTGGTCTCTCATTGGTCAGTTGTAATTGTCATGCTTTAAGGCTCCACTCAAATTCAAGCATTTGCCTACTGATCCATCATTGGTTACTTCTGAGGCTCCACCCTCTTTAACTTTGATTGATCATCAGTCTTCGAGTAAATCGGTTTGTTTAGATGGTGACCATGATTTTGCTATGGCTCCGCCCCTCTTTTTGGTGTAGGAATTGTTCTTACAATTGTGGGTTGCGGGTTTTTTCAAGAGTCCTCATTTCAATCTTAGAATTCTGACCAATAATATTCTTCAGGCATTTTTTTCTTTGGATATTTTCATTTCAGGATTTTTCTTCAGATTTCTAATATTGGCCTTTTGTTCCTGGTAGTGTGCATCATCTTTGGCATGAAACTGAGAGAAATCGACCAATATTCTCACTTGTAGAATTGTGTTTTTTTCTATACAAAATTCTGTTTGTGACTGAAGCATAGGTCACTTAACCATAAAATAAGCGTATATATCTTCTTTTTGTTTATTTGTTCTACCCTCCAGCAGTAAGCAGCATTGAGGATGACCAGTTATCTTAAACAAAGTAGTCTCACATTCATTAGTTAATAACTTTGATTCATCGTGAGCGAGGAAAGAAAGTCAAATAAGTTTTTAAGGAGTGAGCATGGTGACTAACAATTTAACAGATGCCAAAACTTGCATTTAGCTAATCCACAGTTCTTAACCTTACAAAGGTACAGCAAAACCAAGTGTGTAGCTTACAGGATGAAGCAGTGCAGGTCAGGGGCAGTTTCAGTAGTTTTTTTTTTTTTTTTTTTTTTTTTTTAGGAGAAGAAAGGAGCAATAGAAAAGAGCGGAGGTGACTCATGTGGGTGGAGGACGCTCTCCAACAAATCTTTACAGTGTTAAAAAAACAACACAGTTTCCAGATACGTTATACTATAAACAATTGTAATGGTGGGAACAGAACATAGACTACTATAAATAAACTTCTAAGCTCAAAAATTATTTGTCACTGTTTGATATGTGGAATACATTTTAATTGATTTGTAATAATGTTGCTTGCTGTAACAAAAAAGAAAAAATATGATTGTCCCAACTTTGATGACTGAGTAAAATATTAACCCATGTGGTTTTATAGTTAATTTTCCAGAAATTCACATTGTACATTATTTTACTCTGAATAGGTGAATCGTCCTTGTAAAATAATTTAATTGCAGGTACACTCAATGCTGAGATATGCCTTTCTTTAAAAGAAAGGTTTCATTTACTCAGTTATTTTAAAGCTAGTTGTGGCTTAGGAGAGTTAACTTTAGAGCTCTGTTTACGAGGCAGCGATCTGTTTATAAGAGCACAAGGCTGTGAACATCACTGCTTATCAATACTATAATGTAACTGTTGTATTTAGATGCATCAAACACTTCAAAAGCCTCAGAGAAAGCTTTTCCGCCCGCCGGCAGCCTTTGATTATCAGTGAAAATGTCACGCAGGAGTGATGGGCTGAAAATAACTCCCTCTGCCCTCCTGCTTTACTCCTGATAAAAATAAGCTGTGAGGTTCAGGGCCACTGAGACAAACAAGAGGCGTTCCCCACTTAGAGGACTTCTGATACACTTGAAACTTATACATCCTCTTACAGTAAACCAGAGATAAAACCGGTCATAATTCATAAATCTCACCTAATATGTTCTTTTACATCTAATTTATTATACATCAAATCTCAGAATTTTAGTCTAGTCAACAGATTTTTCCCCTCACAATTGTATTGTGTGGAATATTTTAAAGAAATCTGACCAATCTTAACATTTAAGCTTTATTTCCTTTTATTTTATTGTTTATTTGTTCACATTTCTGATAAAGCCCTTTAGGTGTTTGAATCATTCTTACGATTTTGGCTTGCTGTATTTTTGTTATTTTTTATTAATATTAGAGTCCTCACTTCGATCTTAGAATTCTTACCAACATTAATATGCAAGCACTTTGTTTTCCAGATTTTCACCTCTGGGTTTTTTTGGCCTCTTGTGCCTGGTTTTCTGCGTCATCTTGAGCATGAAACTGAGCAAAACCATTCATGATTGCTCTTTGGGTTGTGGAGTTTCTGGCAGTTTGTGTGTATTTGATGGCACTAAAAACGTGCCAAATCCACTTTTGGTACTGGAATCATTCAAAACAAGTGTGGCCTGCAGTTTTTTTTTTTTTTTTTGAGTCCTCACTTCAATCTTAAAATTCTGATTAATATTTAATATTACTATACATTCAGTGCCTTTTTTGCAGATTTTCATCTCAAAATTTTTGGCCTCTTGGGCCTGATGTTCTTGCATCATTAAAACCATTCGGCTAATCGAACACATTTTACCAATATTGTCACTTTTTGAAAGACATTTTCCCCATGATCGCTGATTAGCAGTTTGTGTGTATTTGATAGCACCATAAAAACCATAAAAACTAACACTAACCAATCACAATAAACCAATATAACATAGTAACACACATTGCTTTCACTTATTGAAAGACGTTTCCACCGTAATAGTTGCTCGAGCTGTGATGTCACTGGCATTTCATGTCTTTTTGATATCACTACTAAAAACTGTGGCAAATCATTTTTGATGGAATCATTCTTTTAAATCTGGATTGCAGGTCCTTGCTTTAATCATACAATTCTGACCGATCTTAAGGGGCAGGCGTGGATGGCCCCTTTTACAACCCTGCCCCTTTTACCGCATGCCGCAATTAAATAGACTTGTAATATTCAGAGTTTTTTCACTGATATTTTATGGCCTTGTGCCTGGTGTTCTGCATCATATTGAGCATGAAACTGAGGAAAACAATTCAGATAACACTAGCTTAACACATTTAACCAATATTACCATAGTAACACACATTGCCTACACTTATTGAGAGCTATTTACACCATGATTTGTGCCTGGAATGTGAATTTGGTGCCAGTTCTTGGGGATTAGATAAAATCGTATAGGTTTTCATAATAGCTAAACTATAATAACTAAAATAGATTTCGTTTAGTTACTGTCTTCACAGTTAATTTTTTTTTCTTTTTTTAGCGCATTTTTGTCTCAGAACTAACATTAATCTTAATTCACAATTTTTTTTACCAATGACTTTAACTTGAAAACACATTTTTAAGCAATTGTTTGTCCGATTTTGTTTGTTAGACTAAACATTGCCATTCTTGCAGACTTCACCATAGGCATGTGAAGGAGCATGAGAGATGCTTCAGGTGTGTTTGGTCAGGACAGAGTTTAAGGAATGTTTCATGCTGGTGTCAATGGAGTGAGGAACTCTGCACTGGATTGACAGTCAAGATCAGGAGGGATGATTCCTTCAGTACACATCCATGTTTGTACTTGACCAACATTCCTCTCAAGCTCTCGAGGTAGCCCTAAGAGCAGGTCAGCCAAATGAAGAACTGTTTCTTCATGATGTCAACCATAGAAAACCACCACGAGAGTCTTCCAAACATTTCATTTCAAACTCTAAAAGCAGAGCTATGTTTGCTCTTTTCCAAATGTTTAACGATGGTGTTCATTCAATAATATTTGAAACCATTGTAATAGTTAGTACTATAGCTATAGAAATAGCTAGTTCTTAGTGTTGGTCTAGGTGCCTTTTTAATAAAAACACAGGACCCTTTAGGGTGTACTTGATATGTCCCAGTGAGTCTTAAAAAGCTATTTATTCCATTCACATGGTCATTCCCATAAGTTACATGAAGCTGGTGAATTGGAGGACACACTTGCCCGTGTTATGTGTATCAGATTGTTACTTGCTGGTCCTTGTCTTTTGCCATGGGTGATTATTCAAAATGACTGGGTCAAAGGGATTAAAACCTGCTTTGGAAAACCATCCACTGTGTCCAGAGTGCAATTAGGGCACGCTCTGATTCTTTTTTTCATCATTATTAGCAGATTCAAGTGAAACTCAATCAAGTCTGAATCTATATCTTTTTACTGTGACACATTTTAGATGTTTAACTGTAGTATTACTACAGGATCCAAAATAGAACAGGGAGCAGCAAAGCTTTCCCCTTTCCAGAACAGTGAGATTTGTGCCCTGCTCTTGGACAAATATAGAAAACCTTTAGCTAGCACAGACTCTGGGTCATGAATTTCCCTTTGGAATTATTAATGATCACCCTTTCAGACACACTGGAGCTTCTTAATAAAGCAGAAGTTCAATTTAGTACTCTGGTGGGTCTTATGCCAATTTGCTTTTCCTGGTGATGGATGAGCTGTTACTGTTGCCCAGAAAGCTCTTTTGACAGACAAATCCTGCCCGAAACCTCGGGCTATTTCATTAAATGGTGTTGATTTCCATCCACACTCTAAAACTGATTTAAATAATTACAGTAGTTTTCAAAAATGTCTGAAAAACTACAAAAATAGAGATCCTGTAAAATTCCTTACTGTTAACAGCCTCAAATTTCAATTCTTTTATGCAATGATCTCATGGCACAATTACCTCACAATGTCAGTTTAGCAACTAAATCCCCCCCCTTGCAGCTTCCCTGGAAAACTTGCTGCAAACACAACCCAGAACTGTGTGCTATTCAAAGTGCTTTGGCCTCTTTTAGAGCTGAGTGCACCCCTGTCATTTTCTGGATGGACAATAATAAGATTTGGCCAGGCTCTGAAGCCAGAGATGCAAAAGTACACACTTCCTGACCAAATGTTGGAACACCCCTGTTAGAAAAGACTAGTTAAAACTGAACTACTATACCTTTTGTGTTTGCTTCAAGTTACAGGGGTCATAAACTGTCTCTCCTTCATTCACTGTTGTCCACTCATAAGGATCATTTTTTTCATTTAAAAAATTCTAGAACTGAGAAATTAAAAAGTCTTTTGAACAGTGATGTGCTCACCTTGACACAAACAAAGTGATAGACCCAGTTAGGTACACAGCGTGACAACATCTGTTTCTTAAGAGGGCCACAAGGATTTAAAAGAGATGCTCTGATCAAGGTCATACATCTAGAAACCAACGGTTCTCTTTGCAATCAGTACCTTTAGTGAAATAAATGTGTGAAAAACAAGGAGCAAGCCAGTGTTTGGAAGAACATGTTTTTTTCCATTTTAAGGTGATTTTATTGGGGCTGGAAGCATTGTATTTATATTTATATATGTCTTTTGAACTGTTATTGCAATATAGTGCGCATTTATGTTGTATTAGCTAATAAAAGTCATCCATGCAGTTTACACTACTCACAATAAGATAGGATTATTTTATATGATTGGTATTCCATCCATCCATCTTCTCCCTCTTATCCGAGACTGGGTCCTGACTTCCCTCTCCACAGACAGTATGGTATTCCTATTTGGTCAAAATCATAAGAAATAAGTAAAAGTTCCCATTTTCATAAGCTGAAACTGTATTACCCCCTAAAACTTTGCCAATAACAAGGGTAGCCAAAAAGAGCCAAAATTACCAATGTGAGTATTGGTGTTTCTACCACATGGTGTTATTCTGAGCCACTGCATTCCACTGTTTCTCAAGTGCTTCTGCCAGGTCACTTGGGGTGGTCTACAATCATGCAGTGTCTACTTCAACTGCTCCCAGACGTTCTTTGTGGGTTTCAGGTCAGTAGACATTGATGGCCATACCATATGTGGCACTCCAACTGAAGTCGAGCTATGGCAATTTTACCATGGTGTGGTGGAGCATTATCATGCATAAATAGAAACCTTGGGGTGTGCTGATGGATTTGGGGTTTTAAGCTTATTGGTGATGCCAGCCCAGACTGTTTTACCTCCTCCACCACCAAGCTTGACCTCTTGGAGTGTATCTCTCAGCAACGATGATGACCATGTCTGTGCAAGGTAACTCAACACTCATAGGTGAACAGGATGGAAGACTACTGTTGTATTGTCCAGGGCTCATGTGCTTGTGCCCCCAGCAAACGGTCATGGCAATGTCTTGGTGTCAGTGGAGTCACCTGGAATGGTTGTATGACATTGAAGCCAAATGATGGATTTGTTGTGTATTGTCATGAGTGTTTGTATGATGAACTTGGAAGGAGCTACTGATAATACCACTTTTTGTACCGAAAGAATAATTCTTATCAAAAACTTGATAAAGGTTGTCTATTGGTATTGCAACCCAACAACAACGCACCTGTACACAATGGCACTATTACTTAAAAAACATAAAATGAGGGTTATTTATCTCTAGACAATACTATTGCCTCCCTATCCCTAACATTTCTGAAGTGAAAAAAATAGAGGAAAAATAATAGTAGTGTCCTAAAACAAAAAAAAGGATGTTTTGAGCATTGGGAGCATTGCACCCTGAATATTGTGGACAACAGTTAAATTTTTATTTTTGTGTGCATTAATACAAACTGGGAGAGATTATCTTTCCCAAGAGTTAACTAACAAGTGTTTCACCACAAACAAACTTCAGGGGTTTCCATTGACCCCACTGACCCTGTTCAGAGGGTTGGCCTCTAATGGAGGCAATCACACCAATCATCTTCATATTTAGGGTGTGTTCACTGGACTCTGACAAATGCTGACCCTGGATCAGGTCGAGATGTTTAACACAGAGCGCCTCAGTTTAAATTCCTGGCCAGGCTCCACTGTCAACTATTCAAGCATAACCCAGAAATCACATTCATGACCTCAATCTAGAGCCAGAGGAGGCAGGCAGCATCTTTGAGTCAATAGTTACACAGATACCTTCAGGTTTCCACATTTCGGGTGGTTGCTATGAATTTCCAGTGAGTTCATTTATGGTTGCTCTGGGTTTCCTCTGGGGGAATTGTGGCGATTATGCTTTATCACTTTGACTTGCTAGTAATACTGGTATGGGCTAGTGTATATCACTGGATTGTTTGGTGGTTAACAAGGTGTCCTTCTACTATTTACTCTGTGGTATCATTTACTTTGGAAATGGTTGCTTAGTATTTTACTGTTTTTGTTGGTTAATTTGGTTAACTCATTTCATAGTAAACAACTCTTTAGGTTGGGACTGTATTTTATGAAATTATCCCACTAGATTTATGTGGCTATAGCATACCACTTCTTTAAATGGTTGCTATGATATTTCATTTAGCTATCTGGTCTCTCACTAGCAGTTTTAACTGTTGCTCTTGCATACCATTAGAAGGTTAAATGGTTGCCGTGCTACCTTATCATTTTAAATGTGGGTACCTTGGTATACTACTTGGATTTTGTAGCTATGACTCATCAACGCTACAGCCACCAAACCTTGTCAACACATCAAAACTGGTCTGACTTAAGGTTGCTATATCTTTTCAGACTGGTACTATTAAAGGAATTGTGGGAAATCATAAATGGCAAAGGCAACAAAAATATTTATGAGATGAAACATCATAGAGAAATTAAGGGGGGAGGGGTGTTTTTCTATTTTATGCATTTTTATGAAATATCTGAGATTTCCCTAGCAGTACCAACCAAACTGTTTACCTTAGGAACCAAATATTCTGAATTCTATCTCAATTCTAGTAAAAGATAAGAACACAGGGGATGGTTTAATAGAACTTATAGGGGCATTATATTAGGTCACTGAGATCTCCATAGCAACCAGACTGTTTACCACAGCAACCAATTTGGCATATCACTATCTTAGCTAAGGAAAAAGACATGATGATTGGTTTCATTTATTCATATTGGTGTGGGGAACTTTTTATGATGTCACTCACTCCCCCATAACAACTAAAAATTGTACCTTGGCAAACAATCCATTTTGCTCGTAAAAACACTTTGAAATGTCACTTTTAAAAGCCAACCTCAAAGTTTGTGCTCAAACTTTAGACATCTAGTTGCTGATTACTACAGTGTGCCATTTTTCACACATACATCCATACAATCCATCCTTCCTTCCTGCTTTTCTTCCTTCCTTCTGTGCTTCCTTCCTTCTTTCTTTGCCACATCTACAATTTTGTCGATTACTATTGTATCTTACTTTGTAATACAGTTTTTAAGGCTAATGAGTTGTTGTTTATTTTATTTCCTTCCTTTAAGTCGATTATATGGTGACCAAGAAAAGCAACACGTGCAATGCAATTGTAACAGCATTTAAAACAAAAATACACAACATATTTTACCAGGAAAAACAACAGCGGCATGACAAATCCTCACAACACCCACAAAAAAAGAGGTGCAAGCACAGAAACTTGCTGTAAATAGCACAGGCCCCATTAAGGTTCCAATGGGAAAATCACCATTTATTTTTCTATATATTGTTGTCCCCTTTGCAGTCTTTTGACTAATTTCTCTCTATTCATACTAATGCGATGACCACTACCTCTGACCCATTGCCTTGGAAGGAATAAGAAAACATCCATCTGCCTGGTTTATCACATACAATGTCCATTTGAACCATTTCTGCACTATTTCACAGTTTCAGATCGTTGCTATGCTACACTACTGCAATTTTGGTGTTGCTATGATATAATTTGAAATATATTAGTGGTTGCTGAAGTATGTCACTAGCATTATTGCACATTTCATGATTTTGCATTGTGCGTTTGGTGGTTGCTTTGGTGTTTCACTGGTTTTTAGCTGGAGGTTGCTATGGTAACCTACTAGGAATTGTGATTTTTATGACAAATCTCTTTGATACCAATATAGTTCAGTTGGCATGGACACTAAAATGTGAAATGTTTGTAAACATGGTCCAGTTAGATTCTTTGCCCACTCTTGTGGGTTGTTGCAATATTATTAAAATTGTGTTTAGTTGGTGCTATGGTGACTCGGCAAGACCTTTGTGGATTTAAGGTATCTCACTGTGATTTTTCATACGGAGCCCTGTTGGGACATTTAGGGACTTTTATCCCAGTGCCCTGCTTGAGGCTTTCCATAGTTTTCTACTTTTATAGTGTAGGTGTGTTCGTTATGAAAGTTTGTTTAGTTTACCTACAATACTAATACCTTAAGAAGCATGATCCATGATGAATCATGAAGATTTACATTGTGTTTATAAAAAACTTTTTGTTACTTATGATTTTAAATCATTGACTCACAATGAAGTGTTCATGAGAGCTGTATTTTACAAATATAAAATGTCATGATTGTGAAAATCTTATTCTTACCCGTGAGAATGCCATGCATTGGCAATCCCATAATGCAAATGAGGCTCCCTGGCTCCTGACCGGTGCATTTACAATCTGAAAGATGATGATTAGACACAGTTACGGTGAAAATCTGCCGCTCTGGCCTCAAGCGGGAGTTTATTTCATGAAAGAAATATCTCTCATAGTTTATTGATGGGAGATCTGATGAGGAACAGATGTGGGATCAGGATAGAGGATTAACACTCAGCTCGTTCTCAGCATTCAGACACTTAGGGTGGGTGTGTTTGTGATGAACTAAACTTTGTTTCTCTGTTCAATTCGATATAAGATAGTCATTTGAAGAATGTACAGTAACCATATTTCAATATTGTCATGTTGTTGTGAGTAAAGGATCGGTTTCAGAATTATTATCATGAGCCGCTGCTCTTCTAAGGAATTTATTGCTGCTTCAATTTCTCTTGGTTTCCGTTTTCAGACTTTAACAGCTGTGTTTTGGTGAGCGTCTCTGTGTTCAGACTCTCTTTCTCTCTCACCGTCTGTGTGGCGTCCTGCTGGTAAACTAATTACAGCCGACCATGTAATAAAAGCATAAATCAAAAGCAAATAATTATTCTGAACTCATATTCTTTCTCAACTCTCATAGTGCCAGGAATCTAAAAATAATATAATAATACATTACCAAGAAAAATATGTGTACTGGATGTAACCTCACACTTTGCTGTAGCCTTCTCTCAAGAGTGATTTCCTATTGCTCCTTTTAACTGTTTTACTCTTTCATAGAGACCCAAGGAGTCCCAACATGGGATTCCTATGGGAAAATGGAGAGGACATGTCTTAAGACATGATGCAGTTTTCCATTGGTTTTGCATTCAGTGCCAAAGCAGCAACTTGGGCAACTGCTGTTCTGGAAGGCACCGTTCAAAATTGGAACTTTGAATCAAAGTGTTTTTCAAGTAAAGCATTGTGCTCTTCAGAAGGACGGTCAAAAGCCACAGTAGAAGTAGTAGAGGAATCCAGCTGCAGTGATGTCACGCACAGGTGATATATCCACACAAGATGCACAAAGGCGGGACTTAGATGTAACGAAGCTACCGGATTGGCTGCAGCGTACTGATTTATACAGAAACCACAAAACATAAATAAAAACATACATCAACCCCCCCCCCCCCCCCTTAGAGTTTTCATGAAGCGAACAATATAGATTCTATGATGTAAACAGTGTTGACATTTGAAAACGGCTGTCAATGGTGATCTGCTCACTTCTGGATTCAGCCTCTAGCTGTCAGTCGATGAATTACAGGATTAGTCACTTCTTATTAAGCATTAAGAGGCAAAGCAGACGGTTGCTCCTTGTGCAAAACTGATCTATTGCTAAGCCCCCTATATGAGAGATGAGCCAATCAGATTTAAGTATGCATTGCTTAAAACAGAAACTTGAATGTCCTCAACAAATGGCTTCATTGAAATCTATGAAAAATAGTTTAAATGTGGTACATATGGAGGCTTTTCACACTGAGACTGAGCTTATCCCTGGACTTTCAGCATTTTAAACACCACCCCACGTTCGGATTTTACCCAGTGTTCTAAAATCCTACTTCTGAGATGGGGATGCAACTCTAATCAGTGAAGCTTCTGTACAACTTAAAGCTAGTCTCTCAAAACTTCAAATAAATTTTCATATATTTTGCTCATTTGTTTCTTTTTCTTTGTCTTTGTTTTTTGAAAAACTAGTAACTGAAAGTGCAAATAAGAACAATAATGTTTAGGAATTTATAGTGTGAAACATCTGTAAATGAATACCCAGGATTAACTGTTAACCCCAGGTTTAGTATAAGCAGTGTGAAACCTGATTACAGATAACACCGGATTTGTTTATCCTGGGTTTAGGATTTCCCAGGGTTGACAATTTCAAGTGTGAAAAGCCTTTTGAGGGTGAAGGTTTGAAGATTTACTTTAAATTCCAAAAAGACAGCTAAATGCACCACAAAGTTGAGGTAATACTCAAACAAAGATGTATAGAACTAAAGGTGATTAGGCTTAGCTTTAGATTAATTAGCCCCTGCGGGTCCAAAAGAGCAAAAGAGAGTCATATGGTGTTCAAATTTTCAAGCGTGGGCCGTAGAATAGTGGTTAACTCTGTGTACTGTTTGGCCCCTCTCTATCAAACATAGTTCTGCAGTGAATATCAGAGCGTGACCACCAGTTTGTTCTGGTAATTAGAGAAACAACTCAAAACGTCTTCATCAGCCGTTCCCCATCTTCATGTGCTGTTTTTCATGGCCTCTTTGACCCTGAATGCCACTTGACTCAGTGGGTGTCCCCTAGAAAGGCCCCAAGGTCTCCACGTTTCCTCTCTTAAAGGGGCCACTCACCCAAAAAAAGAACTTTTAATCATCGACTCACCTCTTATGAGTTTCCTGTCTTTTGATCACTGAACTGTAGTTAGATTAAGATAAGAATTATGTTTATTGACCGTATGTATAAATATTAAAGTGCTAAGAAACTACAAACAAATAGATTTTGGAATGAAAGTCCAACCCTGATACATTCAACTCTTGGTAATGAGACCTGAAATGTCATATGGCTGTTGATGATTAGCTTTGAATCATAATTTGGAATTTATCTGCCTTGCTAAGCAGACAAGACCTTCAGTTCATGCTGTTTCGGACTGCATTTTTGTTTTTTCTCGCTCTAATTCTTAACCCACTTCGGTTTTCTCAGGAGGACATGAATTATAAATTCATCAAACATCAAACTTAAAACACCCTGAGAAATATGAGTTTTATCTTCAGATGCTTGATCTGTGAAGCAAGGCCGTCACACAACATTTCCCTCTCTCTGGTTAAATGATTCTGAGATGGCATTTTATGTTTCCACATATTTTTCTGATTAATCTGATGCATATTAACATTAATTAGTTATGGATTAATGCTTTTATCTCTGTTTTGCTGTAGTAGAGTGATTACATGCTTTGAACTCTTTTAATTTGACTCACATATCTTCAAACTGACATACCCCACATCAATCCGAGACTGAGATTTTTTTTACAATTCACATTTCTACAATTACTTGGTGTTTTTAAATTGTTTTGTCTGCATTGTCTGCTTTCATGTTTGAACAACAAAAAAATGATTATTGGCCTTTAATGCCTTTATTTTGAACAGATAGGATAGCAATCTGACAGTGGTTAGAGAGAGGGGGAAAGGCTGGGAAATCACAATGGGTTCACCATCCACTATACCAACAGACCAGACAAATCAGGTTTTTTTTTTCATTTCAAAACTTCATGGCACAAAGAAATCGAGGTCCAATAGAGTCTGTGCAACATCACATGACCATTGGATGGACAGGAGTATGTGTTCCAAATACACGGGGATTACACCCCTCAGCCTTCCAGGAAAGTCTATCCCATGGTACTAAAGAGGAGAATTTGACCGGTAGTCAAACCTCAGATACAAGACGAACAATGTAATTTTCTGCCTTGTCCTGGAACATCAGATCAGCTCTATATGGTGCTGGGCTCCTGTGAGTTTGCTCAATCTGTCCACATGTGTTTTATGGAGGCATTTAACTGGGCTCCTTCGGTGATTTGAGCAGGAGCCTTGTTTTCATTGGAGGTAGTAAGTTAGATCTCTTGCATATTGGCAGAGCTGCCATTGATCAATGTAACTAATCATGATTATTATTTTTATGGACACGATTAGACTGGTGCTGTTTGCTGGTGACATCTGCTTTGTATGCCCTTAAATGCCTCCCTGGAAAGACCCAGGACAATAATAGAGATGTGTCTGTCAACTTGCCTGGGAATGCCTTGGTGTCCCCCCAGAAGTGTCTGGGGAGAAAGAAGTCTGAGTATTCCTGTTTAGACTGATATCCCCCAGTGACCGTGCCCTGGAAAGCAGAAGAAGTTTTATGACTGAAAAAAATGTCTTCCAGAGTTACAGAAAATATTCATACACATATAGTTCTTCAAAGAATGATGATTCTTGCCATAAACCTCTGAAGAATCTTAGATTTTAAGAGATGATTTCTTTTGTAAACGTAAACTTTAAATTTGCATTTGTTAGTGACACTACCTAAGGGCTTTTCCAAAACAAGGAATGTCATTGGTGTTCCAATGTGTGTGCTTCTGTTTTACTTAGAGTCTCTTTCTCTGAGCATTTCTGTCTGTGTTTATACTCTACTCTACTCTGTTCTGGGTGGTTTACAATCTCTCTGTTCCTCCCTCGCTGACAAACAAACCTCCTCTCTCTGACACTTTCACACTATAATTTAGATCTGTATCAGTAATAAAAACTTGTGTGTGCTTTTTCTCAAATCTTTCCTTGGCCACACCCCAAAAAAATCTGATTTACCTACACTAATTAGGGATTGCTTTGCTGCTTATTTCCAACACTCTTCCAGGTTTCATCTCAGCCAATTAATCACAATGTCTTGATCAGTTGACTGCTTAGACCTCTTTTTCCAAGGCTTTCTTTCAAAGGTTAGATATCACCACAAAGTTGAGCACTGACCTCCTGTCCGGCTATATTGGAGAAGGCATGGCATGGATTTGAATGGATTTTCATCACATACAATGGAATGAAGCTCAGATCTTTGAAATCTAGTTCAGCAAGTGAAATTAATCTTCATCTAACTGACTTTTTTTAGGAGAAATTGACCAAATGCAAATCACATTACAGTAGTGATAACTTCAAAATACAAATTCCACAAGACTTTGGGTGGCTACCATATCTCCAGTCATTTTTGCTCAGTTTTGGGTTAAACCATGCATTATAAACAAAGAGTTCCATTATTGTAAATCAAGTGTAAATATTTGCATTTGACACACCGTGATTGGTTCTCATCAAGTCAT
The DNA here is from genome assembly GCA_007224835.1 of Danionella cerebrum. Lineage (NCBI taxonomy): Eukaryota > Metazoa > Chordata > Actinopteri > Cypriniformes > Danionidae > Danionella > Danionella cerebrum. The sequence continues at coordinate 250,882 of SRMA01027433.1, read as the reverse complement.
AATAAATGTCAGATCTTCCTCTGAACAGAAAACACCACTTGAGATCAGGGAGACTGTTTATCCCAATTCCCCCCTCCAGATGTCACTGTCATTATCAATGTTGGGCATTCTGAAGATTGCCAAGAATATGATGGAGCCTGCAGTTTGAGCATTCTCCAGCAGCCTTTCAAGTGATTCCAAAAAGGCAAGGTATTTTGAACTTCAGCTAGACTGTTGACCAAAACAGTAGTGAGAAAAGAAAATAATTTCCATCCAGGAGATTGGTGACCCTTTCTTGAGGTGAACTCCAACACACTAAAAACAAACCCTCCCCCGTCTGCACCATCTTACAACTGGCCAACTCCAGATCCCAAGCTTTGCATGCTGCTCAACCTCCTTCAAAAGCTCATGCTCCTTCTCAAGTGAAATGACACTTCTGCATTCAAACTACTTTGCACCAGCCTCTCCACTTCCCCCTTTGTTGATGGGACTACTGAGGTTTGCTCCAGCCCAGCTGGGTCCGGTGGGGCAAATCCATGCTCTTGACCCTAGACATGACTCTAAGATAGGTCCCTGCACTGCATTACTTATCAACTTAAGTATAATGGGACAACATGAACAAATCTTGCCCCAAAACCTCCCCTCCAGATGCCTCCGTTCAAAAAATGAATAGCGTCTGGTGGACCCATCTCAGAGCGACAAAAAATCTCTCACCAGGACTTTCTCTTTCTCAGTTCCTAGCTGGTGCAATTCTCTTCTCCGGAAAGCTGAGTCCCTTTCAACCTTTAAAAGCAACTAAATAGTCTAATCTTTCGAGGGCACTTACTAACTTAAACTGAACTGATTTTCTGTATCAGCTCAAACGACTTCTATGTGTATGTCTGAGTAATCCGGCCTTGTAACAAACTGCTTATATTTACTCCCCAACTGTAAGTCGCTTTGGATAAAAGCGTCTGCTAAATATTAAAAAGGTAGATGTTGTAGATGTTTAATGGCAGAAGCCAAACAGCATGCAGATGCACAACCAGGAATACAGTCTGAATGATCCGAGGGTGGATGTGACTTCTGGTTAAGGTAAAGTCCTCTTGCATGTTCACGTTGAATTAATGGACACAGAGATCGAACCCAGGAGTTTAGAGTTCGAGAGTAATAATGTTACAGAAATGGATGTTTGTTTTATAAAATAGTGGTCATTCATGCACATATACTGTGACATTATCGGTATGTCAATATCATCATGATGTCTCCTTCTCGAATATATAGCGAGGACTCTCCGTTTGTACCCGATCCCGACAACCCACACTATCCACCAGTTGCATGCATTTCAATGAGCTACGTCATCAAGGTATTGTTGTTTTGTAGGCCATACAATTTGTCAAATTAAGCTTCGGGGCTTGGGTTATGGTTAGGTTTGAGGCTAATTCCACATCCACAAGCCCTGCAGTTAAAGATTGCCTACAGACGGTCTAACACTAGCCCAAATTCAAAACTTTCATTTGAAAAACAGTATATCATACAAAATGATGCGATACCTTGATGACATTAAAATCCACGCAAGGAACGGATTGTGGCAAGTGGTGTGTCAGTGGATTTGGTGGCTCTGCATTGCCCTGTGTGACTTCTAGGGTGTATTTTGTGGAAGGCAGTAAACAGCAGCCATATTCTGCCAGGGCAACTGAGGGCTACCAAGCATGATTATGGCGTAATTGAATACTATTTTTAAGGGTCTGGGAAATGCTATATTAATTGAAGCCATAATTATTATCTTGCTAGCTTGTACTGACATCCCCTTTTGACTAGTCTGTTAAGGAGTCTGTATTTGAGGTATTTTGATTTGCTGTTGTCTATTATGTGTGCTTTTGCAATCTGTCTTTTTGATTGTCAGCAGGAAGCCTGCTTTGCTTTGTCAATTGGAATGTACAAATATTTGTCCTGCCTATAAACCAACACAGAGAGACAGGGAGGTTCAGCGTCACAGTTTTACAGAAGTTGTGCGCACACGATTATTCATCTCTCAGCCGTGGGGTGAGAGGAAGAGGGAGAGTGTGTGTGTGTGAGAGAGAGAGAGAGAGAGAGAGAGAGAGAGAGAGAGAGAGAGAGAGAGAGAGAGAGAGAGAGAGAGAGAGAGAGAGCACAACGTTACCCTCACTGTCATCATCTCCGTGAATTCAGGGGCTCCTCGGCAGCTCCCCGTGAACTCTGCACAAGTTTATCTGTGGACAAACGAGTTTTTCTGTGCTTGATTTTCACGATCACACCACGAGTGTTTCCCGCGATTTTTGGTCATTCTGTGTGGAGTCTTGGGATCCCATGTGCGTTTCTCCGTGGTCATGGTGCTTAGCGTGCGCTTACTTGCTTGAGAGTCATTTCCCCGCACCCCATGCCTCTCTCTGCTGATATCTGGTGTGATTTTACGCAGATTCTGTTGAGTTTCTGATTTCTTTAAGGACTTCCAAAGTGACTCCCGATGGATTTCTGACCTTTGTGTGGACCTACGAGTTCTCATTGATCTCCAAGTTGTTTGAGTCGATCGCTCGTGTGTTTTTCGGTGATCTCCGGGCTTCACGTTCCCTGGTGGATCGCTCCGGTTCTTTGCTCTCTTTCTCCGGCGGTGTGGCTCTTGCGTTCACCGGGAGCAGGGCAGCATGAGGAGTGGGTCTCTTGGAAGGTACGCACCCCTAGAACCAGATTTATGCGCAAAATGCGTTAAGTTTTCCACAAGCTCTCGTGGTTTCAGCTTCGAACCTGCCTAACAAAACATGCTGTTAAAAAAGTATAAAAAAAGTATTGTTCTTTGTAACATATGTGATAAGGTTTGAATTAAATGATCTGAAGGCTGCTGAATTTTTACCTGACTCAGTGTTAAATGACTTTCTTTGAATACTAAAAGGTATTGTTTTGTCTTGCGTTTTGCACTGGTTTAAAATTGTATTATATCAAAAATATTATATATAATTAGTTAATTAAGTTATTTTTTCAGTGTTTTGTGAACCATTCCTCATGCTGGGATGTGTGGAAACTAAAATGATTTTAAACATGGTAAAATCATGTTTTTTTTTTTTCTCCCAGCGTATGTTAACTGATGATTCGCTGTGGCAACCCCTAAACTGGGAACAGCCTCCATCTATTTTTTTCCCCAAAAATTGGTCTTGTTTCACTAGTAACAAACATTTTTGTCAAACTACAGAAGATATTTAGAAGAACATATTTTATTCCAAAATGTAAGCTCTTTAGTCCAGTTGATGTTGAAATAACATGAAAAGTAAATGGGGAAGGTGCAAGACATGGACTAAAATCTAATGTTGAAACTATGTTGATGCCAGCATCTGAACATGTCTTAAAGTAAAATAACAGCCATGTGACATTTTATCCTTTAAAGAGACAATTCACAATATTATGATACAACATGACCCTTTATCAAAAGTGTGAAAGTAAAAAAGGAGATATGCCTTTTTTAGCCTTTTATTAACAATTTATGTGCTGCTTGTTGAGTGAAAGCACTTACCTGCCACGACACCACCCCAATTGAGGATATGGGTGTTTTAATACCGACACTTACCATATCTTAGTTTGTGAGTGCAATTACTGCAATGTTGTATTATCTGTTTTCGCCACAATAATATCAAAATATATAGAGCATGTGTGTTTCCGGTCAGCTTCCAGTCCTAGGGAGCTTTTAGATTGGTGATTGGATACAGGAGCTTTAATATTTAGTCAACATTTAGCTATGACAAATATTCTCCATTAAATGTTGAATAAAAATCAGAAAGACTTCCTGCTCTGCTCAACTCCCAACAGAACCACTTTTATTTTAACTTAAAAACAGAATAAATGTCATATTGTGATAACCGCCGGAACTACGACAGGTTCTAATTGACAGTCACACTTACATCGTTACTGCACTTTTAAAAATGTTGTTATGCACGTTATATAGAGTTTATTTGTCTATTTTGTGTTATGTTCCAGTGTTCTTTTGTTTATTTGTGTTTATTGGGTCATACAAGTTCTGAAATCGGCATGATGTATTTTGATTGTACACATAGTGATGGTGTCATAAAAGAACTCAAACAAATCCATTTTCACCTCAGAAATCTGAAAAGGCCACCTGCTCCATTTCTATCTCTTAATGATGAGGAAATTTCTCAGATTTTTCTGATGATTTCTTAAAAGTTAATGTTATTATCTCCACTACCACAGAGGCATCCTCCTATACAATACGGCACGTATTGCCTTTACTTGTGTGCCTCTTACGCTAGATGTTTCCTCTTGCAGAAGTTACAGAAAAATAATTTTTTTTTGTTTTATAGCTGTCCCCCACCCCCAAATACTTGTTTGACGATTTTTTTTATAGTCTTGCCAGCTAAATAGTTTAGCATTAAGCATCAACATCCTTGACTTACTTACTTTTTAGAAAGTAAAAATAACTTCTTGGCTGATCCAATTCCATTGCATGCCATTCCTTGCATTTAAGAGGCTCATATCCATTCAGCAGTCAGGAGATGTGTATATTACAGTTTTAACTCTTGCTAACATGCATTACCCAGAGTTCAAAAGTCCTAAAGGAATGCTGATGGCCTCAGACAGATCCACGTACTCTTACAAACACTCCTTTGTGTCTAAGCTCATGTGACATTTGTCTGAGTTGAAGTCTTGGTTAGGCTAATGGTTATGTTGTGGAAAAGCCCTAGGTTTTTGCCCTAGGATATGGGATTTAGTCAATCTTTAGCTGTAACTAAACTAGTTTAAAGATTTATCAGCATCAGTTTAACCATTCCCGCCATTCCCTTTGGCCTGGTTTCTCATAACGGCTATTTTAAGTTAACTACACTTTAACTTTAATTGATGCCCGGTAACAAAATCCTTGACAAACTTTAGGTCGGGTCCTTCTTAACAATGTAACCCAGTTTTATTTTTATTTTTTTTTATTTTCTGTAGATGGCACATAATGCAAATAATGCATTAAAGTTAAAATATAAATAAGCACACAATAAAACATGCGCCTCTAATATATGAATTATAGATTGCTTAAGTCTGTACACAAATTTTGATGTTGGCTTGAAATTTTGCAGATTAAAAGTATGTTTTGTAAGCAAAATATAATGGTTGTCAAGGTAGAAATTTTTGTTATGTAATTCCCCATGTCACTATATACCATCCCTTATGTCTCTATGATTTTCCTTAGCTGTGATAGTGATATGACAAATTGATTGCTAATGCAAACATTCTGGTTGATATGGAAGAGTCAAACACATGTTCGCTTTATCACCATTAAATATATAAACCAACCCCCATGTCTTTATCATTTACCAAATCTGAGTTCAGAAAATTTTGTTGCTACGTTAAACAGTTTGGTTGCTAGGGAGCTGTCAGTGATGTCGTAAAAATTGTTAAATTGTTGCTGTAATCAACATGAACAAACCCCCATTTCCCTATGTTTCATCTTGAAGATATTTTTCTTACTGTTTCTCTTTTATTTTCAATGGCCGTTTTAAGTTAGTGATAAGTATTTAAACCCTTCTAGAGCTTGGGGTTCAAATACTTATGCACAGTTATTGGTCTGTTCTTCTACAGACTGATATCCTCCACAAGAGTTTCTATGAGATTCTCAGTTTGAGTTACAGTAGTTTAACCCCATGTTAAGTCATTGGAAAATTTCCAAGAATTTTCAGCAATTTCCAAGAATTCCTTTAGTGGTACCAGTCAGAAAAGATATTGCACCGAGTCAGATTGGATGTCTTAGAATCGATATGCCGTTTTACAAGCAAACACAACAAATATACATAACATTATCTACTATACCAACATTATCAATTATCCACTATACAAATCAAATATACAGTGAAAGTCTAGTTTTAAAATGTAGGAAGGATACAAGGCACATGCAAATGTAAGGAATAAAAGAAAAGAGCATTGAGAGAGATTATTGGTTCAGTTCTGGATCTGTGCTGCATGGCCTGAGGTTTCCGTGGTTCGCCGACTGAACCTCGGTCTATGATTACAGGTCTGCGGCAGGCCTCAGGATCTCATGCATCACTTTATTTTGTTTTCAGAAGCGACTAATAGCAAACCACAGATGATGTGGAGAGGGGAAACCCACATGAACAGTCTACAAACAAGACTTTTTCACTTTAAATTTAGCTTCCATAATTTGGTTGCTTTTTAACCAGAATTTAGACAAAGCTCTTTTATGGGCAGTTTTGGCCTACTGTATTAGGAGATTGCTGGTTCGATCCCCAGCTCCTTCAGGTGAAGTGAGTGATCAAATCTCACTCTTTCCCACCTATGCCAACCACAAATTTGAGCAAGTGGTTTCCTCGGACTGCTCCCCAGGCACTGCAACCATGGCTGTCCACTGCTTCAGCTAAACCTAGTTTGGGTCACTCCGTACCTGTCATAATGTCACTTTCACTTTAATTAATTCACAGAATTTAGACTCTAAACTCATTTATTTTTTATCTGACAGAGATTGCAGGATTGACACAATACCATGAATGTTTAGAGATAATTTAACTACAATTAAATAGATATATATTTTTCAAATATTATACCAGGTCTTTTCAGTGTGCCCTTTTTACACACCCTAAAATAGTTGTGAAAACACAACAACATATATTTTTGAGTCTTGAGTGGCAAGTTGCCCAAAAGTTGTCCCAACCAACTTGCATTTGTTAAGATAACTTTGGTTTGTGTGTTTTGTTTGTTTTGTCTCTGAAATGAAAAGAATATGCTAATTGGTTAATAAGTTAAAACTCAAAAATAATTTTACAGTGTACTCTAAGAGTATTTTCACCTGTTTTTCCAACTTTCTAATTGTGTCCACCTGTCACTTCCTAATTATGCAGCACTCCTTGTAAGTACTTAAGCTTCACTTCTCTAGCCTCTCGTTTTTTTAAACTGTTCACATTGTACCTAATGTGGCGTTCACACTACTCCTGAACAATGCTGAATTGAAAAGCCCACCCACAAAACAGCGTCTTTAAAAAATAAATAATTCACTATATAACTCAGATAAATTGGATGCTCTCTAATCTACTTTAAAGCAATGCTGAGATCACCTGATGAACTGGTTGAACTGATATGATCAGTATAAACATTTACATTTGCTTTATATTGAGAGATCAAAAAAGCTCACTGACTTGACCTCGCCAATGTGGTGGCTTAAGATGCGTCATATGACCCAATATTGCAGGTCAAAGTTCCTTCCAGCTGAACTTTCAGTCAAAACGGAATCCGGAATCACACCATGTGGGCTGGGAACTTTCAATCCGAATCATACCCATTCCAATTATGGGTGCTCTGTCACTCTGTTTAACCGAAAAGACGTTTCTGCATTCCTAGCAAAGACAACATTGAGTGTGATTTTAAGTATTACCCTTAAAAATGGGTAAATTCATCTATTTTTTTAATGTTCACGTTTTGTAGTTTAGTTTCTTGAAAAATGGTTAAATCTGACCTTGGAATACCACGAGGAACATATTTTTACAAATATGTTCATTTCAATACATTTTTGAGACATCTGTCTAGAAGAAGTGGCTAAAGATTAAAAATGATGTTTTTGCATGTGTAATTTAACACTGAATTTTAAACCGTTAAAAAACTGAAATAGCAACCATCTGCAAAAGAGAACCTGCTCCTTTGCATAGCATGCTAGGTTTTAACCCATTATCTATGTAATACACAACCAAGTGTATTTTGGAATATCACATCGAAAAAACCTTGGATGGAAATGTAAGGAACAAATTTATTATATATGAAAAAAAATATATATTGACTATCAATATCATTAGTACGTTTTATATATCAAATAGAGATCACAGCAGACAGCTCACTTGCTAGTGTATATCTGTCAATCATAGCGGTCCACCATATGGTCACACCTAATTTTTGAGGGGGATCCATGAACCATTAAAAAAGAAATAATAATAAAAAAATATATATATACATATATATCTACAGACAGTGACAATATAGTTTTTTTTTTACTGTAAAGTGATGTTTAATTAACAAGTTTCAGGAGGAGCTAGTCACATCTTCCCTGTATAAACCTAATCTACAAGAGAACTTCTGACATTGTTCCTTCTTCCAACACCATCAACAAATTATTCACGGATCTACACAAACAGCTTGTCTAAAACATTTATACCTGCCACTCATGTTACTAGGAAAACCAGATAATGAACTCAACATTGTTGAAGAGAAATATTGTTGTCCTTTCCCCACTCACTTACTCAAGGAATACTGCAACCATAATTAGGGTGAAGGGGAGGATGGAAGGGGCAATCGAGGTGGTGCTTTGGCCTCAGTCAGCAGCCCATGAGAGATGCACTTGGTTTATCATCTGTGTTTGTTCCCCTTATGTAGATTTGTTCTCTTGTATAGTTTGTTTATAAACCCTGTTTGTTTGCTCACATATCCTAGTTCATCTTCTCTGTCTATACCTGTCTCTCCAGCACTCGCGACCTACTAATGTGTTTTTAACAATTTCTAGTTTGATTCTAATAGTTTAACTGCTGAAGGAAACAGTACATGATTATCTCTCTGCTGATAAACACCGCATTCTTTTGCTCTTGACACATTTGGCAACAAGTCTTCGGGTTATCACAACTTCACCTCTCTCCATAAGCCAGGGTTAACAACAGCGCCATATGCTATTACTATAACCTAACAAAGAAATTAGTGCTTTTTAAAACCAAGATGTTACCAGAGAGTTGAGATAAAGTGGAGATCAAATACTATTTGTATGCTTTTAACCTTTAAACACAAACCAAGTAAATAAATGTTATTTTTTCAACTCTTGATGTGGTTAACCTGAAAAATCACTTTTAACCACTGACTTCTGTTATTAGAAATCTTTCGTGTTATGTAACCAGGAGCTTCTAGCTTCCAAACACTAGACTCCTATTATTTTGTATTGAATGAGTGAAACTAAACATTTCAATCTCGGAGACAGAAAGAGATCACAGAATACGGCTTAAGTTTACTTAATCCAAATCGACTGAGGTCTGGTTCACATTTACTGTCACGGACGTAAAGTTAACAGGTTTAAATATCTGGAAAACTTTGCCATTAATTTAACCACCTTAACAAATTGCTGATCTTTTATGCTAATCCCAGGATAAATATCTAACCCAGATGTCGGATGTTTACGATGATGTTTAACTTGGTTTGAATTTTTACCAGTCTCACCTCAGTTCATGAACTATGGATAATAGCAATCCTAACGAGGTTTTCATGCTTTGTGTGATTGGATTGGAATCATACATTCATGATACTGAACATGGATTATTTTTTGTCTGGTTTTCCATAGTATAAGGTCAAAATCCTTCAAAGTATTTTTTCCTTTGTTATAAGCAATGGATCACTTTACACAATTAAAATAAAAGGAAATAAAATTATTTAGAGCTGTCACCACTGGTTCAGGCTTAAAAACACAAATTTCCTCAAAGATTCGATAAAGTTCATTTGACTCATTTAGGAGTAATATATAACCTTATTAACGAACCAGAAAATCCAGGATTACTTTTACCCAGAGTTAAAAATATTTCTTGTTAAACCTTTTGTTTACCATGTGTAGCCACTTGCAGTTAAGGAAAAAAAGTTCCTCATCTGTTTCTTTTCTCGTTGTATCTGTTGCAGAGTGTGTGGGATCTGGTGCTGTGTGTTAGCCATTCTGTCTTCGACAAAAGCTGATGAAGAAGTTCAACCGGTGAGTGGTGAACATCAGAACGATGGGGATTGTGATGATTGTAACAATGAGGATGAACAGGATGATTATTGATTTTTAGTAATAATGCTTATTTTGAAAATGGTGACTATAATGAAGGTGATTGTGAGGATTCAATATCTGCACAACTGATTCTTAGGCGCCCCATGCTACCTTCGAAAAGAAGCATTGGCAGATGTTGCCCATCCATAATACCAAAATTTGTGGTATTTCTGCACTTTAAAAAAATAAATATTTGAGTTAACTTAAATGTTTAAAGCACCAGGCTGCAAAGAAATTTTAAGTTTACGCAACTTTTTCTTTAACTAAAATTTCAGCTTGAAATAATCTAGAGAAAGATTTAGAGAACTGTAGGATAATGAAAAGTGAAGTTTTCTCTCTCTCTCTCTCTCTCTCTCTCTCTCTCTCTCTCTCTCTCTCTCTCTCTCTCTGAATGGTTTCTTTTGTTAGCATTAATTTCTTCTTCTCCACCTCTGAAATCCCTCTCTCCTGACAGATGAAATGAGTTTATGTAATGTAGAATTATAACATTATATAATCTCTGGATGTAGCTCAAATGTGATTAAAGAATTCTGAGTGGAACATGAGGAATAGCAGTATTTTTTATGTAGAAGTAATTGACACTTTGCTCATTTGTCCTCATAGAAAGGAACGATTCAATTGTAGTTTTCTTTAAAGATATAAAAGCAACAAAACAAATGCAGAAAAATTCATTTAATGAAGTGAATGAAGTGCCTGATTGTATATGAGGGAAATAAGTATTTGACTCCAACTTAAAGCTCTAGCTATTGAATTCTCTGGACCACATCAGTTCGTAAGGCCTCTACACACCGATCCAAATTTAGATTCACAGGCCACCTCCTCTGGATTGACGAAATATTGATGTAATGAAGCTCCCTGTCTGAAGATGGCACTTGCGCTTCAACAGATGCATTAGGCACCACATGGGGAAACAGGAAAGAAGAAGTCGATGACAAAGAAGGAATCAAAGACAACACCAAAAAAATGATGAATGTCGAGCGGTGGCTGATCACAGGGAGCTGTTTGACAAAAATGTTAAGAAAAGAGGATTTTTGGCATTATTTTGTTTCTGTTTCTTCTATGAAAATGTGGAATGAGCACCACAGAGCGGCTCTTTTACGTCCTGCTCACGTCATCAAAAGAGCCAGCTTTCATTGGTCTTTCTCCTTGCGAAAAATGGACTGATATGGCAGTGCAGTGTTTTTCTTTGGCAACACTAGTTCGGTCACATTTGTAAGTCCTGTTGGCACCCGTGGTTTTTGATCGAAGAGCATTCTGGTGCATTCTCGGTGTGAAGAGGCCTAGGGGTGTAAGACCTATGGGTGCTTCATCTTGAGCCCCATTGTTGTGCTATGGTACTGTGTTTTAGGATACCCAAGGGAACCCAATGTTCCGTTAGAACTTGTTTGCCTGTCTCTGCTTAATTATCGCAGTGTTTGTTTGTTTCAATGCACACCTTCCTGTGTAAATTCACAGGTACATCAGCTGCGTATGTTCCTGATTAGGTGGCATGCTTAAGAATGCTCTCCCTTTTGTTCTGTGCTGGAGATTATTCAGTCTACCGCAAATCTGTTCTGCATAAACCGGTTCAGATCACTCCATTTGGTTCAGCTAGTGTGCCAAGATTATTTTCCCCGTTCTGCTCACAATCTGCAGCTTCTGTGGAAGTACCTGAGCTCAGAGAAGCTGTGACCAGTCCTGCCATTGGCCCCAGATCTAGTTTCCTTTTCCCGCAGGGGGTGGTATCAGTGCCAAGTTCAAAGCCCTGTCTTGTGAAATAAACCCAGAGACTGTTCTCCTTGCTTTTGTATCTAACTTCTCACTGACTTTTCAATACCCACACTCAGAATCAGAATCAGAATCGTTTTTATTGCCATGGTCAGTGAAGTTTCAAGGACTAGGAATTTTTTTTGGTGATGGTGCAAAACAAAGAACACGTACTAAATAATAAATAATAAAGTGAAGTATGCTTTATAAGTAAAATAAAATAAAAGAAATAGAATACAATATATTTAAAAAAAAGAGAAAAAACTACTATAAACAATAAAAACTATACAGTAAACTATACTATGTACATTCAGGACAATCCTTAAACCTCAAACATTTATTATTAAGTGACCTTGATTAATTTTCTTTACCAAACTTTTTTAACTATTGTTCTCAACCAAAAACCAAAAAGGTTTTCTGGCACAGTTCATCATCCATTTTAATTTGCTGCAGTTTCCTTATCACCTTGGAATAAAAACAACTCCTAAGCAGTTAGGAACTATGTACACTTTATTTACATGTAGAGTCCACCAGTACAGAACAATAACGTAGAACCTAGGGTTGTGTTAGCATGAACACCGGAAGTCATGAGCTGGAAACTGAGCCTGGAAACAAAAGAACCAACAATGTCTTCAGAGTTGGTGACAGGGGTGATGCTGAGTAGCAGGGAGGTAATCCACAGGAGTAGATTGAGAAAGAGAGTATAACCCAGAAGAGACACCGCACAGGAGCACAGGAGAATCCAAGGTAGGAAGCGATCATGGAGAGTCAGTGGACATGAACCGTAGGATTTACAGTGAGGAAAAGAGAAGTGAAAGCATTTAAAGGGGAAAAGAAAATGGAAACCCGTGAAGAAGACACAAGGAGATTAGACACAGGTGTGGGGGATGATGGAGTAAATGATAGCAACAGTGGAGTGAAGAAAAACAAACACAGGTCTGATTAATTTGTTTAAAGATTGATAGTGATAGGGGTTCAAATACTTTACTTGAATACTTTACTTGAAACATATGGAATTATTTGTTGTTATTCTGTCATTTTATTTTAATTCAGTAAGAGGTCAAATTCTTATTTCTATCAATCTGAATTGCAATAAGTAAAATGTTTTCCATAAACCATACCAAATGCTAAATAACATAGACAAAAACTAAATAAATACACTACTTACCCCATCTTTGAACGCAAAAGAAAATAGAGAAGGTACTTTGTTCTCTTCTCTATAATCTAACCTAACAAACTGAAAGTAAGTAATCTTGAACAAAATAGCAATAGGTTTTAAATAAACAAGACCATTCAAGAGTCGGGTGCAAGATGTTACCCCTTGGAAGCAGTCAAGCTAATTAGAATGAAAAGAAAACAATATTAGAAATCAAATACATCCTTGGATGTGCCAGGAATGTTCACCAAAAAAGAAACTTTTTTAAGCAAATTTTCTTTTTTTGTATTTTGATGTTAAAAAGGGATTTAGAAGAATCTTGGAAAATGTATCTTTAAGCTCATATTTGTGCCAAATGGTCTTTTTCCTTTAGTTTTCAAAAAGTGTGTGCATAATAAATGATTTGTGAGTGCAGTGGAAGAAAAAAAGAGTTTTTTCTTACATGATTGTATGTGTACTATTAATGGGATTTGGTTTCCAGCAATTTTGAAAATGTAATCGATCACATTGGAGAGAGGGAGAATGAAACTAAAGGAGAGAAAAGAGATGAGTTTAAATGTTTGGCTGGAGTGTCCCTGTTACTCCTCCAGATGTGAAGGGCCGTGGATGGGGACTCTGTTTGGACTTGTGTGCTCTCTGGGTGTGGTGTTCAGAATTATTCGGTCTCATGCTTAATGTCTCTTTTCATGCTTTGCTTGTTGTGTCATGTGGCTTCTATCGCATCATGTGATTGATCTCAGTCTTTTCATAACATATTTCTCTAAGGCTGATTGTACACAAGATTTTTTACAGATCAGAGTGACCAATTGTGATTCAACGTGAGGTATATTCAGTGGTTCTGTCGCTTGGGTCATATGTTTGACAGATTCTGTTTTCTATGTAAAAATATCTAGTTCTGTTATTAACCGATAAAAAAACATATAAATCAAATAAAAAAGGGTCAGTGTAAATTCAGTTTTCTATACACTTTGTCAGCTTTGATCTCTTCCTTTTACAGCTAGTAGCTCGGAAATCACGTCAAGTGGAGGATGCGGAGCCTGAAGGGGTTTGGGGCCCATGGAGTGATTGGCAAGACTGTTCTCAAAGCTGTGGAGTGGGCGTGGCTGAGAGGACAAGGCAGTGTTTACCCCCACCACCATCTCACCAGTCACCACCTATTTCTTGGAATAGACCTGCCCACTTTCCTTCGGGCATTCCCAATAACTCTCCAGTGATCTCTGCTCTGAGACCTAACTACTACAACAACCCCTATCCTGTCAATGAGCGTTTCAGCCAAGCGTATCCATCCAACGACAATCCTCCATTTGGTGTTGAGAGGTTTTCTTCAGCCAATCAGAATCCAGGATTTCCACTCTACCGTAACGAGGCCGGAGGAGGGCCTTCAGGGCAGGGTCCAGTTTCAGTTTTTCGGTCACCCTCCTCTTCCCCTTCTCTTCCCTATGGAAGGGTTCCCAGTCGCCCGGTGGGCTCAGGAAGGGGTGTGGAGAGTGGGACTCGAAGGTCAGTTTCAGCCAATAGGGAACCAGCGTCAATCAGAAGGTGAGTTAGATTTAGTTAGCTGTTGAAATGCACTAAAGTGAAGAATTTGGCATTAAACTTAAGAAAATTCACAGCTAGTTAAATTCACAATAGAATTTACTATTACATTAAGAATTTACAGGTTAAAACAAGTTACCCCAAATTAAAAATCTAACTATATTGAATTTTTAATAGCAGTTCATGTTTGATTCAATAAAAAATATATTGAGTTAAAAAATTAACCTAAAAGTGAACAACAAAAATAAAAATAAAAAGTAAACCCAAGTGCAAATATACATTATTTAAATGAGACAAATAAAGGAACAACAAACAAAGTAGATAGCTTAAGCTGAGATATAGATCTGCAGATTTGGTTGTAAAAAGTTTAATTGTTATAAAGGAGTCAGTGAAATAATATAATGGTCCCTGTGTGTGTATGTATGAATAAAGTAAACAACCCCCATGTTTCAATTTTTGTCCTAAGCTGAGATAGAGATTTGCCAAATTGGTTGGTATGGTAAGCAGTCTGGTTACTGTGGGGGTGTCTGCAACATAATATAATGTTTCCAATATCAATATGAGAAAAATGAACCAACCCCCATGTCTCTAGGATTTTCCTAAGCTTAGATAGAGATAAACAGTCTGGTTACTATGGTTGTGGCTGCTATGGTAACCAGTCTGGTTGCTATGGAGGGGCCAGTGGCATGATGTAATGTTTTCTTTTTTGACTCAAAGTTATATAAACTAACCCCCATGCCTAATTTTTTTTCCAAAGCTGAGATAGAGTTCTGAGAATTTGGTTGCTAGGGCAAACAGTTCGTTGCTATTGAGTGATCTGTGATGTCAGAAAATGCTTTACTATACTGATTAACATAAACAAACCCCAATTTCTCTGTGATTTTTCACCTTTTAGATATTTTTGATGCCCTTTCCCATTCATTTCTTACAGCCATTATAATTCAATGGTGGCTTTTGACAATCGCTAGTGTCTAGGGTTCAAAAACTTTTTAAAGTTGCTGGATATGTTGCTCGATTGCTGGAGATGTGCTTCTGCAGACCAATAACCTTCACAAGTGTGTAAGGTTGATGTTTCTATGAGATTCTCAGATTTGCTTTAGTGGTACGAGTCTCAAAAAGCTATAGCAGCTCAAGTCAGAACACATTGGAGATCTGTGCAAAGTTTGGTTGTTATAGATCGATCAGGTAAAGAAAAAATCTGGCGTTAGGAGGAAAAGACAGATAACAATATGTTGGCTTTGACAAGTTAAAACAAAATTTAGTTAAAATACACAAATTTAAAAGATTAATGTACAAATGTTAATAAAATAAAATACAATAATACCTTGAACAGGTAAAGCATGAAAATAAATGAAATATTTGTTGAAGTTAAAATTGTAGTTTAATTAATTATATCTTTATTGTTCAATGTCAAACTCATGTCTTGTTTTTTTTTTTTTTGAACATATTGTGAAGCATTTGTGTTCCTCCAGGTCCAGTTCCTCCATTCGTCCAGGTCAATTTGGATATGGCAGAGTCCCCTTTTCTCTTCCGCTTCACAGACAAAATCGACACATAAGACACACAAACCACCACAACACCACCATCAGAGACTATTTCCATTCCCTGAATACAAATCCCAGCTCTGTTGACAAAAAAGAAACAGAGAAAACCACCTCTACTGTGAATACAGAGAGTGATGCTGGAGCAGATCTGAGAAAAGTACAGGAACAAGAGCGAAGCTCACATTCAGAAACAGAAGTAACCATGGATGCTACAGTTAAGGCAAATCTGCAAAAACAGCTGGAGAAAGTTCAGGCACGAATGCTACGCTTGCAAGCTCAAAAATCAGAGACTGATGGAGATGGTGATGCCAATGCAGATCTGAGGAAACGACATTCCCGAACTCGACCCCAGAACAGATGGCCCCAAAGTCGGCCCTCTCGCCAAGCTCCTCCATCATACACTCAGACCCTCCACCGAGCTCTTGGCCCTCAAGACCCACCTCCGTACAGGCTTCAGAGTGCAGCAACTCCAAACCAGTCCTCAAATCTGAGGTACCACTGCAGAGGGAAAGAGCGAGAGCATCGCCGCTGCAGTTTACAAGTAAGCCATACCTATTTGAACTTTTTTGCTCAACACGTTTTTCAGTGATGTTTCTCATTTATTTTCATTAATTATTTTCATCGAAATATAGTGAATGAACAAAAAAGAATTCTAAGTCTAGTCAATATTTAGTGTGACCACCCTTTGCCTTTAGTAGCACCTGCACAGTTTTCAAAGGTGTTTAGTTCCAAACATTTTGGAGAACTAAACACAGGTCTGCTTCAAAAGAGCTGGAAACGCACATCGAAATCTTTGTGTAGGAGAGACCTAGTTGATACAGTATAACTACCTTGAATGTGACAAAACACTATCTTCTTTGGCTGTTTCACTCCTAGTTTTAAGCTAGTTTTAGCACAGCGGTTTCTGTATAAAGTTCATTATTAGGTTTTTGACTTTATTATCACCAGTTTGAATTAATATGTTGTGTATACACCTGAATATAATCCAGCAAAATCCCTGATTTAGCACAAGTGTACCTATAACATTTGAAAGGTAATGTTGTTGGTAATTTCAGGTTGTATAATGTAGATAATTTCATATATATATATATATATATATATATATATATATATATATATATATATATATATATATATGGACCAGTATGAAGAAAGAATACTCAAATGATTTTAAAATAATTTATAATATTGTGAGAAAATAAAAAAATTAACCCTTCCGTAGTAACAAAATATTCATTTGATTCAGATTTTATCTTTTGTTTGCTCACTTTGACTTAAGAAAATTTACAATTTAACAATCCTTTTTTATGAAAAGGTTTACACTCTTTGTTTACAGCAATATTAATACCTGCCTAAAACATGGGACTGCACTGTATAGATTACAATATAATACACGTGTTGCTTCATTGTCTTGAACAAGATCAAAAACCTCAATCATAAACTAAGCATTTTAATTTTTATGATAAATGGGCCATGTTATTTCATTGTTAAAGCATTAGTAATAAATATTTGAGCCCTCTTTACCAACATTGCACCATTAATAACCCCTGCTGACCAACCCTCACCTGTCAGTCAGAATTCAGGAAAAACATGCAGCACTTTAAAAGAATTCTTTGGACATCAAAACCACAGACATCAAAACCACACTTTCAGGTCAGACAGCACATCTGCTCTGCATAGAGGTGAGCTGAACTAGTGATTAAGCTGGCTGCTCAATGGGCGGTGCTAGAACTATAGGTGGTGCTATGATCATCGAGCCGTTTTTCAGCTCACTAAAAAGGAATATAGGCTTACACAAACAAGCATGAAAAACAAACATGCAACCTTTTTTTTTTACATTTAAATAAGTAGCCATTCAATATTATGAGTGTTCACTTGATGAAATTAACACAAGATTCTTGAAGAAACACAAACATCCAAAGCAGATTCAATATAAGCAAGAAGAGGGGATCTGGTATTTTGAGCTGAAACAGGAGTCAAAGCCTGTTTTACTGTCACTCTTTAATCAGGACACAGTGTCTCACCAGTCTGTGTTTACCAGTGGAAACACAACCGTTTATCCAGTCCCTTAAACATGTGCTGATTTGCAGCTGGAATTTGTGAAAATTACATAAGAACCTATTATTTATTGACTCAAAAAGTCGTCCTTCTTTTTGCACTTATCTAATGATGGACATAATTCAGATGTTACTAAAGAATAAAGTGAAAATCTATAACAGTTTAATGATGTGTGAACAGTTTACCTTTACCTTTCTCGGAAAGCAATCATGGAACTTGATCTCCCAAAAGAGGTTCTTGCATATTTATTTTCCATAAGTAGAGATGAATTAGAGTTACGATTATTTCACAAGGGAAAGAAAACAGATGGAAGCATTACTGTGAAGTCTCTTGATCTCCTGATCAACTTCTGCCCTTCACTGTTAGATTAAAACATGTTACAGGACTTGTAATAAATTAAAATCGCTGTAATAAGTGATGGTAAACGTTGCTGAGAAACTTGGGTTAGGGCAAGTCATAATAGAGGTCATCTGTCAAAAACATTAATGAGATTAATTTCACAGGTCACGGGAGCTCAGAAGCTTCTCAGGGAGAAAAAAAATTAAATGGGGCAAATTAAATGGAAGAATAAAGCAAAATGAGTTTCCCCTTTTAAACTGGAGGTTAATCTGAGTCGAATATGACTCACGCTGCTTTCAACATTTCTTAAATCAAACACACTCCATTCAGATAATGAGTTTGCATGTGGTGGTTATGAAAGGAGCCTCTGGAACCGCTTTTGAAGACATACACAGCTTTTTGTCTCTGTATCAGTGTATTCATACTGTATAAAGTTGAATACAATATGATTAAGTACTCAATTTTCAATGTAACACTTACTCTTATCATTAAATCGTTAAAAATGGATTGAATTTAGATTTAGAGTCTGTGGTTTGTAAAATATAAGAAAAAGATTGCCCTTGATTGCAAATTTTCGGAAATTGAGTCATATAAAGCCCATAAACCTTCAATAAGTTCCCCCATTATGGTTTTGAAACCAATTAAATAGAGAGTAAATGTTGGGTAAATGTTTATTTTTTAAGTAAACTGTCCCTCCGAGTCCAGTGCTGGGTGGTTTAGTTTGACGTTGATTGTTTATCTCTGGCTCAATTCTTCTCTTGGAAAGTCCCAATTACACACAAAAAAATGTTTTTTTTAAACCATCATCCTAGATAGAACAACTGTTCAATGGGAGGTTTTCCTCTGACATATCACCTGAGTCAGTTGTACTTACACTGCTCATTTACGCAGAGATCTCATCAAATACTTTCATCTGAAAGTGCATCAAAGCAATGGATTTCCCCTATTTCTAGGAGCCAGTCTTCTATCCATCCAACTCTCGTTTTTTCTCCCTCTGCTTCCAGATTGACTTGGTTCATTTAAACTCTGTCTCATTCTGGCTCCTCTGTCAAACTGAATCTATTTCAAAGCATAGATCACATCCTTTAATAAAACTCTTGGGCAGAGCAAAGCTGCCAAAATTCCGTTGGCAGATGTAGTCATTTTAAGCATGGTTGCACAATTTTTTGTGCAGATCCAATCACTGTCATTTATAGAGAAACAACCAGCATAACATTACAATAATATGAAAGCCACACCAAGATCAAATCACAGTCATCAGAATGACATTATAATATCACCATTATAGTGCCAACATAATAATCACATCAGATCCCGGTGGCATAATCACATCATATATTACACAAATTTTGCAGTGGTATTGCTGTGGCATCACCAATTACATTGGGATAGCAAGCAAAATACATCACAATTGCATCCCAATATCACCACAATATCCCAGTGGCATTGCCCTGTGGTACATTAAAATGTCTGTGCAGTGTTTCCCCTAGGATCATGGCCTTGGGGGGGGGGGGGTTATGGGTGGTGCGGCAAAACACTCACACAAACACTTAATAGTGTTTATATGTTTCTTTTAATTGCAGTATACCAATATATTATAATGTCTGAACAATTACTGTACAATAACTAAACAACTGTACACTGAACTAAACACTAAACATCAGATTTATTTTAATATGTTAATTATTCACAAAGTGTGCAGCTTTTGTCACTGCAGTGCATCTTTCTGGGCTTCTGAAAGAACATTTCCAGAGCATCTTGGTATGGATAGTCTGAAACTTCTGGCCCATTTATTGAGATCCGCATGCAGGCTGCAAGATGGTCCCCTTGCAGCCTATTGCGAATGTCTGTTTTGACCTGTAAATACATTAACTGTTAGGCTTTAAAAGTGATAACTGATAGTAACAACAGTAAAAATCAACTTAACATAGTGATAGTTTAAAGCAGGAAATGCCATTGTATAACTAAGTAGCTAGCTATTAATTAAGCAATTTATTTATCAATTAGTTCATTCATGCTTGTGTGTATTTACTTACTTACCAAGATCAGTCTTGTACAGCCAGGGGGAGTATTTCCTCTCTGACAGCCAAACTGGGTCAAAACCTGTCGTTCTGTGGTGGCTAGACTTTTGCTGCCTGTCAGGGGCAGGACATGCAGCACTTGGGCTCTTTTCTGTACTTTGATTCGGAGTAGGAAAGCTACACCGGCTGCTGCTCGCAGCAGAACACGTGCTGTCATCGTCACCACCTTTGGAGCGTTTAAAGCGCGGTCTCTGTACGCTGATGGGTGTGTGTGTGCGCATCGGAGCGGAACTCCGCAGTGCGCGCGCATCGGGGCGGAACTCCGCCGTGCGCGACACGGAGGACAATTGTAAACGCGCAAACGTTGAGACAGAAATTACATGCCATCGTATAAATAACATAATGCTATTTAGTTTAATAAAAGAAAAAAGCAAAGACCTGTTATATATAAATTACTTCTGTCGTTATTCGACGAAAATAAAATAAAATTAACTTGACCTTCAAGGGGGGCGGGGGGTGCTGTTGGGGGGGCGGGGCGCCCCCCTAATATAATGGTAAGGGAAACACTGTTGTATATCACAAAAACATTATGATGACATCCCAAGAGAGGAATAATCACATCAAATCACAATGCCATCGCAATGATGTCCCAATACCATTATAACCACTGCATATCACAGTGATATTCCTATAAAATTACAAAAATTAAGATGCCAAATATTTCAATATCATTAAAAAACTACAATAATATCTTATGGAAATCAGTTTGAAAGTGACATGACAATAACATTAGTCACATGACTGCCATCTCTTTCATAGTACACATCTGCAACAGCTCAACAATATCAAAATCCTACCATACCGCAGTAGCTTCACAAACTAGTCAAGTCAAGTCAAGTCAAGTCAAGAAGCTTTTATTGTCATTTCAACCATATAAGCTGATGCAGTACATAGTGAAATGAAACAAAGTTTCTCCAAAACCCCTGGTGCTACATAAAATAACATACAACACGACAGAGAACTAAGAACTAACTTATGTACATAAGTGCATCGTGTGCAACCTAGTGCAAACAGTGCAGAACAATACAGTGCAAAAAACAGACAAGACAGTGCAGGACAAGATACTCAACAAAAAAAGATAACACCAACTAGTAACCTAAAATAATGTAAAAAATAACCTAAAGTGTAAACCGGGGTGTAACTATAACCCCACAATCACATCCACAGAGGTACATCACAATCATTTAAGCTAAACAATCCCAGTGATATAACAGTTTCATCACAATAACACCAAAATCACAACACATCATTAATCCACGTCAATAGCAGAATAATTACACCACATCACAATACACATAACATTACAACTACATCATATATTGCTGATATCCGTATAACATGACATAAATATCACAGTAACTTGATATTTAGATGGCAAATATTTCAATATAACTTAAAAATTACAGTGATGTAGAAATCAGTGACATCACCATAACATTAGTCACATGACAATGAAATCACTTTCATTGCACACGTCTGCAACAGCTGAATTATATCAAAACCCCACCGTACCACAGTCGCTTCATAATCAGATCTCTATAACACCACAATCACAGGCCAGAGGTACATCAGTAACATCACAATCATTCAGTGATATAACAGTGGCATCACATTAACTTTAAAATCACAACATATCATTAAGCCATCCCAATAACAGAATAATTGCATCACATTGAAGTCCGAATAACATTACAACCACTTCATATCAGAGTTATCTTCCTATAAAATCACAATAATATCACACTGACCTGACATTTGCATCACAAACACTTCAAAGTAACTTTTTAATAACAGTTACATCATGATGAAACCACATAGACATCGCAATAACCCCAATGCGAGCTCCACTACACCACAATAAGATGTTTTTTATCAGCTCAGTCATAATCGCATTATGATTGGATTACGATGACACCACATCCGAGTGGCATAATCACTGTACGTGTTATTACAACCACATTAAAAATGCATCATCACTGAATCACAATCACATCAGGATCACATTGCAAGACTACCACTGTTCTTTGACTTTATCATCAAATCACAATCATGTTATAATAAAATCACAATCTGTGACACCACAATCGTATTACAACAATGATTACATTGGACATTTTAATACCAAACCAAATTTCAGATTTATATTAAAACCATTTTTGCAATACACGTTTCCATTCAAGTAGACACGGCACAAATCCTCACATGATCTGAAACTCAGCCTCTGTGTTTACAGAACTGAGATCTAGTGGATGTGGTGAAGCCCTTCCTGCTGTGACACACTTTTAGAAAGATTACTTCACAGACACACACACAAGCACACATCTATATAAACAAGAAGTAAAGTTTGTGTTATAGGGACTCGACTCTTTATTCTGGGCCGAGAACAAGAGCTGAGATGTGAAAAGGGCTTAAGGAGCACACTGTACTTCCATAACAAATGCATCTTTGTTGAGCTAATTTGTTGAACTTGGGTTGAGATGAGAAGACAGCATTTGAGGAGTCAGCGTATATGTGTGTAAAAACTGAAATGCAGTCAACATTTTGAATGGCTCCAAAAGATAATCAAAATGTTAAAATTTGTGTGCAGGATATCGGAATTTAATTTTTGTACAGGTTAGGAAAGAGACCGGCACTCAAATATATTTAAGATCAACAGTTTTATTATGTTGTCTTATCAAAGTCAACATATTGTTATTGCACTAAAATGTCTTCTCTTTTCTTTCGGCAAAATTTGTCCAATATCTTCTAGATCTTTTGAGTGACTGCCACCCAAAATTGCACAGAGATCCAAGCTTTTCAGAATGATTGTACCCACGGTTTTCCTAAAAACAGCAAAAAAGGCCCAAGTTTATTTCTAACTCATAAATCCTTTCAATTTAATCACAACCTAACAAAATGTGCATCATTCTCTTCGTGGAACCCTTTTGATTTTTAAGATGAATTATAAGAATTCTTTTAATATGTCATCATTTTTGACCTAACCTTGTTTATTTGAGGTGTGGTTTACATAAAACTGCTATCTCTCTTCCTCTGAATGCTGTTTGCCACTGAAACTTTTGACTGTGAGCAGCAGCTGTGAATAATCAATAATTAGGTCTTGTAATTTGCCAATGGAAATCAATGAGAAATGGGTTCCATTCATTTCTAAAGGGCCATTGAAAGGCATCGAATCTCATTGGTTAACATTATAAAAGAGAGAGTCGTGGAGAGTCATAAACATTTTAGTGCTGGATCAAATCACTATGAAAGCCAATCATTGCTTGTGTATTAGCATACATTTATAAGCCCCGCCCACTTTGGAACATAACGATCAATGTCAAATTTAGATCTAATAACAGAAACCCTCAGAGGCATGGAAATTATATATATTATTCCAAGAAGAAAGTAGATTACAACATGATGTCACAGATTGTTCTATAGCAACCAGACTGTTTACCATAACAACCACTTCGGCATCTCTGTATCTCAGCTTAGGAAAATCATAGAGACATGAGGGTTGCTCTATTTTACTTGTATTGACATAGGAAACATTGTATTATGTCATTGACCCCTCCATAGAAACCAGACTGGTTACCATAGCAACCAATTTGACATATCTCCATCTCAGCTTAGGAAAATCATAGAGACATGAGGGTTGCTTTATTTTTACTCATATTCACATACTAGGGTGAAATTATATTATGTTACTGACCCCTCCGTTGCAGCCAGAATAGTTACTAGAGCAATCAATTTGGCATATTTCTATCTCTGTTTGGGAGAATCATAGATTTTTTTTATATGAAATTATTTTATTCACTTTGACATGCGGAATATTATATTATGTCACTGTCCGTTCCACAGTAACCGACAATGGCATGTCTCTATTTCGATGTAGGAAAATCATATATACATTGGGGTTGCTTTATTTTACTTGTATTGACATGAGTTAACATAATGTTGAGCCCCTTACCCGTCCATAGCAACCAGACTGTTTACCATAGTAACCATTTTGGTAACTTTATCTCATCTTATAAAATCATGAAGATATGGGGTTTGGTTTATGTTACTAAGTGTGACAATGACATTATAAAAATAGTTTTAAACGACACTAGGACAGTCCAACAACAAAGTTTGTGTGTAACTTTTAGCCATATAGTTTTTTCTAATGCAAATGCTAAAGGAAAGGTAGGTTTCTTGGGAGCCAATGTTTACAAATTAATGCCCCAAAATCAAAAGACCCAATTTTAATAGCTCCACAAACACACCATGTAAATGAAATCATCCTTTGAATATTTCAAATGAGTTAAGCAAACTTTTAAAATGTAGTGTCAACAAGCCATGACTGAATGACTGTTCTTCCCAACGTAACTTCTTTCAAAACTTCACAAAATAAAAAAAAAATAAAATAAACAGAAAAGGTCTATTAAAACGTAATGTTAAATGAAAAGTTAAAGTGCTTTTTACTGTCCATTTTTGAGACTCTTCTATAAAAAGGAAGTCACACACTCACAAACTGAGAAATCCGCATGATCTGCACTTTCTCAGATGAACACAAGGAACAAAGCTCCCTGGGGCAGAGGATTCAGCACACATTTCAACATCTGTCACCATTAGCAAAGTTTAAAATTAACTATTTCACAATAATTTGTCAGCACTAGAATATTTGAAGCCTACTGCTACTAAACGCCTCACTTCATTTTCGGGAGGGGAGCTCAAAACAATGTTGCGTTAAGTTTGCTTTATACATTTTTACTAGTGTACTATAAAATGAGAAATGTATTGCAAGTTAATAAAAGGTTCCACACTGCTTTCACTTCCCCGAGCAGCCCACAGGATAAATGCAGCTCTTTTATAGCAGCATCACTGAGGTTTTTTTTAAACGATAGCAACACATAACTGAGTGCTTGGCTTGTAAACTGAGCCTGAAAATACACATATAAAGGAGGAACCCATAAAAAGTTCACTGCTGACCCTACTGAGGCTTACTCGGTTATACATAGCACCGTGTGAGTGTATATCAGAGTTGAGGGAACAACCTGAGAGAAAACATTGACAATGAATATATAGAGTTTGGACAATGAAACTGGAACAGGTTTGTGGGAAAACAATTTGTGTGTGTACATTGATATACAGTATGAAAGGATAACACACTTTACAGAACGGCTTATCATAATAGCATTCTGCTCATGTTGTTAAAGTTTACTTTGTTTGTGTGTATGTGTGTGTGTGTGTGTTGTGACACTGTCTAGGGAAGGACAGACCAAAGTTTTTGTGTGTTTTTTATTGTGTGTATTGTTATCTTTCTCTCAAACACACGCGCGCTCGCACACACACTCTCTGTGACCAGCAGAGAACAGTGGGTGGAGGACGAGGGGAGCGAGGGGGCGTTCAGGGGGCGACACACTCGCTCAGTCAAAGACGCCTCTGTTCCAAACCCATGGCAGAAAAAACAGAGGGAGAAAGTGAGAGCGAGGAAGAGGAAGGAAGAAGAGATTCAAAGAGTGAGTGAAGGTGGAATGAGTGCGAGATAAAGAAAGTTGGAGGAAATAAACAGAGAGAGAGAGAGAGAGAGAGAACTAAAATGAATTTGGCAGAAAGACAGTTGAGGAATCGAATAAAAGAAATTAGAACAGCAAAGAGCATGGAAACGCAAATTGTATTCATCTCATCTTTTGCATTTTCTTACGATTGTTTTAATTCTTCTTCTCCTTTCGGCTGTTCCCAGTTTAGGGGTCGCCACAGCGAATCATCCGTTTTCACCTAAATCTGTCTTCAGTATCTTCTACTCTTGCCGTCCATCTACCTTCATGTCCTCTTTCAGCACATCCATATATCTTGTCTTTGGTCTTCCTCTTGACCTCTTTCCTGGCATCTCCATCTCCAACATCCTTCTACCAATATAACCACTATCCCTCCTCTGCACATGTCCAAACCATCTCAACCTGGCCTCTCTGACTTTGTCTCCAAAACAACCAACCTGAGCGGTCCCTCTGATGTGCTCGTTCCTAATCTTGTCCATCCTCGTCACTCCTAAACTGGACCTCAACATCCTCATCTACTTCCATCTCTGCCTCTTGTCTCTTCCTCAGTGCTACAGTCTCCAACCCATACATCATAGCTGGTCTCACTACTGTTCTGTACACCTTTCCTTTGATTCTTGCTGACACTCTTCTGTTACACCACACCCCTGACACTTTTCTCCATCCACTCCAACCTGCCTGAACTCGTCTCTTCACCTCTTTTTCACACTCCCCGTCGCACTGGACTGTTTACCCCAAATACCTAAACTCCTGCACCTTCTTCACCTCAGCCCCCTTGAGTTACGATTGTTTTAATTAATCTCTTTTAATTCTCATCTATATCATCTTATCACTTTTTCCTCTCTTCATATTCTGACTCATTTCGTCACTTCTGACCTCATGCTATCTCTTTCTCATTTCTTCTTTTTCCTCCTCTTCTTGTCTGAACTCTTCTCTTCTACATCTAATCTTGTCTCATTTTATCTCCCTTTCCCTTCTTCTTGTTCTGTCTCCTTTTCCTTTTGTCACTCTTTAGTTAGTGTTGTTTCTTATACTTCTCATCTTATCACCTTTTCCTCTTTTAGGGTTCTGAGTCCTTTCATCACTACTTAACTCATGGCATCTCTTTCTTGTTGTGTTTCATCTCATCTCTTTTTTTACTTCTTGTCTAGTCTTATTTCATCTTTTTTCTCTTCTTGTGCTGTCTCCATTTCTTTTCATTACTTCTTTCTTGAGGTCATCTCTTTTTCTTTTTCCATTTCATCCTGTCTCTTTTTCTTCCTGTCTGAACTCATCTCTTCTTTTTTCTTCTCATCTTGTTTTGTCTTTTCTCTTTTCCTCTCTTCTGTCTCCTTTCATCCTTTTCTCCTCTTCTTGTCTTTACTTATCTCTTCTCTTTTTCTTCTCATCTTGTCTCCCCTTATCTCCTTTTCCTCTATTCTTGTTCTGGCTCCTTTTCTCACTTCCTACCCCATGTTATCTCTGACTTGTTCTGTTTCATCTCATCTTTTCACCTTTCTCCTCTTATTGACTGAACTCATCTCTTCTCTTTTTCATTTCATCTTGTTTCCTCTCATAACCTTTTTCTTCCGAAGGATCGATTCAAAGCACCATAAACCAATAATAAATTCTCAGACTGAGAGCAAGTGGAGTTAAGTGAAGATTGAGTGTTTCCACTCTCTTTTCCTTTCTTGTCTGTTTTGATCTTCCTACGTTGTAATTTCCTTTCTTTTTTTATGTTCATCTCTCAATTCCCTCCCATCGAATCAATAACTTTTCTTGTCTCATCTATTGTCTCTCATGTATTTTCTTCTATTGCTACATCTGCTTCTTTCTTATCATCACATATTAATTCTTACATTCTTTATTCTCTGCATTGTTTCATTTCAGTTTTATTCACTCTTCACATTTTTATCGATGTCTTTGTTTTCTGTTCTTTTTGGTTTAGACAGAGGAATTAAAAACGAAAAAAGAAGGTAAGGGTGACATAAAAAAGACACCATTCTGTATCTATTCTATCTGTTTCAGATAGAAACAAGAGAGACATTAAACACCTCTATTCTTTCACACTTTTTTATCTCTTACAACTGTCGGTTAAAGAGATGTGGAATGAAATGTCTGAGAGAGAGTCACAGTGAGAGAGTGTGGTCTGTCTGCACAGGTCTTTTCTCTCTCTCTCTAAACAGAGCTGCTCCTCTGCGGCTGAATCTCTTTCACAATGGAAACAAAAGAGTGATTCCAGCTCAAATTTACCATGAGATTCGAACCCTGACTGAAAAAATATGCTCACTGGAACACCCCCTGTGAAAATATGAGATTATCATGAGTACAAATCAGACACGGGTGACAATCATGGGGTTAAAAAATAAATAGGACCTCAAAATGGAATGGGTTTTTGTGGTTTTGGAGCTATATTCTCTGCCGTCAGGACTGGTTGAATTTGGGTGTGTCTCTGGTGCTTTGCTGATTGAGGCTTAATGTACCTTGATCGGCCCATGGATATTGGTTTCAGTATGCTCCATTTACCATGCACTCAATGGAAACTGTTAAAAAGCATTTACTTCTAAAAATTAAGGTCATTTTTGATAGCTGTCTGTGCAGTCGTAAAAGTAAAAAGCATGTTTTTGTTAAGAAAGAGAAACAATTCTTAACAATTTGATTGACAGCTGCAATAAAATGAAGTGCTGAAATGAAGTTTTGGGGTTTTTCTAACTCTTGCTCCTGAGCATGTGCAGCTCCCCTTCAGCCTTAGATCACTGTTTACGTTCATCAGACTGCATTGTGGAAAGTTTGTGACAACTTTTATGAAGAACGAATACAAAGAAGCACACAGTCTTACTTTTTTTTTTTAATTACTGTTTTGTCATACATTTATTTGTTATACTGCAGTGCTCATAAGTTTACTGGCTCATAAGTTTATTGGCAAATTGCCTGACCTTTATCAGCCACTCAAACCTTAGTTTTGTACATGTTATCAGGCCAAAGTCACCAGGGTATGTAAAATTAGATCAAGGTTTATTTAAAAAAGTGATTTTAAGAAGAGTAAACACATTTTTTGACAATAAATGGCTTCACCCAATCACCAACTATGAGTGGGAAAAACAATTTTGTGTCATTCATTCATATTTTCTGAAAAATGGCCAAGAAATCAAGTATTTTGCCTGGATGTTAATTTACGTTTAACCATCATTTACAACTTTTCTAAATGGTTTGGTTCATTTTCAAAGTAATAAATGCTGGGGCTAGGTTAACCCAGTTCAAAACCTTCCCCCAAGGGTACATTCATTCCATTAAATCATGTGACAGGCCCCTGACCAATCAGATTCTTCCTGCTGCAGGCCATGTGTTCAATCTGGAAGCGACTCAGCACAGATGCTTCTCGGGTTGTTCTCTCATTAACAGGGATACTGCACCTCAAATAAACATCTCCCTTGTGCAAGTCATCCACCTGAGTCTTGTGTTCGTCTTCAGAAAATAGCCTTTCAGCACTCGCTGTGGTTTCCAGTACATCCAAGCTGCCCATATTGTGTGCATTTATAGCCCTCATTCCTTCTGAATGGCTCCAGTTGAAGTAAACAATGGAAGATCTCCTACTTTTTACCCCAGAGGGCATGGTATCTGTGATTTCCAACCAGAACCACACATTTGGACTTTACTGACCCAAGAAAACCTTTCCGCTTTGCCATGTTCACACATGGCTTTCTTTTTCCCTGATGGAGCTTTAGTTGCCAGCCGCAGATGTGTTTGCTTAATATTGTGTGTTAACAAAAAAGTTTTGTAATTCTGCCAAATTTAAATGTCATTGTCTTTAGGCAAGAAAGGTCAGAGATGCCAAGCAGTAATGAGAAGTTTGTTCCGTCTATTGTTCCGCTTCTCTTTATTTTTATCCCAGTCTACATCTACACGTCATCATCTCCATCAATGTAGCTCTTCTGTTTTTACTAATGTCTGCAAACTTAGTTAGGACGTCCTATTTAGAAGCAGCTGCTTCTTATCATTCTTGTTATTTTAAGATGTTTGAATCCAGTGCGATATCCTCAGGTCATAGATTTCTACCAACTTAGATGACTTTTTGCTGAGCAATGTGAGCTATATTCACAAAGACACAACATAGAAAAAGCATGACACGATCTCAGAAAACGAATACTTCCTCAAACACTTCTAAGAAATGGCTCAGTTCCATTTCTCCATTTTATACCAACCCCTTCTCCTTGCCCCTTGAAAGTATAGGGCTTTGCTTAGAAATGCACAGCATGTCACACTCCTCCAATCCATCTCCCTCTGTTAAAAGGCTCATTTATGCACTGCCTAGTTGTCAGAGCTACAGTTCACACCCCCTGACTCTCCATTATCGCTTCTAGCCTTCTTGGATCTTTGTCTTTTTTTGGGTTAATCTCCATTACCTTCATTGCTTCAATCCATTACTACTCTCCTCAACTCCGGTCGTCATCTTCAAGGTCTTCATGCGTTTCTGTATTCCAGGCACTTCCATGCTGTTGGCTTGGGGATAGACTATTTAATGCTGACCGTTTCCGTTACCGTTTCCTTTGAGAGACCATTATTTTATTTTATTGTAAATAAATATATATATTGTAAAGAAACCTATGTATAAAATTCTTAATCCTCTGTGTCTTCTCCCTCTTCCCAGTCCACCTGTGACAGCCAGTACCTGCTATGTAATACACGAGACTAATATATGCAGCTGCATGAAGAATCAAACGCATTTGACTAAGCGCTGTTTAAGTACTAAACACAATTTAGACTATTTTAAATTAATATTACTATAAATCCATAAATATTACATTGAGACGACAGGTTTTCTTGCCCCAAAAAAGAGTTTGTATGAAAAATATTGACTGATTTTCTCCCCATATTCTTTGATTCTCATAGGGATCTTGATGCCTAAGTAACAGCAATTTGTCAATATAATGCTCCCGTGCATCTTTTTGAAGATTTTCACAGTACTTAACACACTTGGGTTTCTTGTGCTTATGCAGATACTCTTTTTTTCAATCAAAATATTACAAATTTAAATCTTTCAAGCAATTTACTGTAAAGTTATCCCTCCAAAATGCTGCATGACTGATTGAACCAAAATGAACTAGTGTTGCACAGACAGTTTTTGTCGTTTGGTGAATTGCAGGTGATTGCCGGTATCTTTCTTGCACTTTTATTTCTCATATTTTAACATGATTCTATTGCCGCTGTCTATGGGTGGCTTTTGGATCTTCTCCACATATGAAACAAGCACTGGTCAATTTCAGTTTTTCAGTCTTTTATATCATTAAAAATACAAAACCAGTGAGGATGTGTGTGTAGTCACATGACCAAAAAGTGCACTGTGGATTGGTCTGATGGATTTATGGTGTTTTGAAGGAAAATAAATCAGATATTGCATTTCAAGAAAATAAAGAGCAGAAATATAAAGTTTCTTTTTCCAAAATTAACAAAAGTGAAGCTTTTTGTGGTGCTAACTTAATTTTATTTTTTTGGTTAAACACATTTTTGAACCAACCTCTTCATATGCAAATAAATGTGAAAGAAATGCAACAGAAACGCTGGTGTTCATCAGAAATAACAAATGATTTAGATTTGATTGTCTCTTTGTTCATGTTGGCAGCTTAAATAAAGTAAAATTCAACTAAGCCTTTCAAATAATGTGTTCTTTTGTGTTTTATTTGTAATTTGCCAGGGAAATTAAATTAAAAGAAAAAAGTAAGCAATGAATAAGTTCAATGTGAAAATATAGTTTCAGGTTATTTTGTTTATACATCATTCAGAAAAGGAACATTTCTCAGCTTGTAAGATGCATGGAAATAATGCGTCAAAGGGAAATTCTTAATCAACCAGGAAAATGTAAGAAAGTAAGCAAACATTGGGTGGTCGTGCTCCTGTGGTGTAGAGAACAGTGAGCATGACACATAAAGATTGCTGTTGTGCAAGTGGACTCAAGTTCGATTAAAACCTCTGTGTTATTTCACAGCCTTGTCCTGTAATTTAGTAAAGGGTGAAAACACAAAACAATTAAAAAAAAAACAGACAGAACACATTTAAGTTGTTGTTTCAGGACAAAAAAAATCTTAAAAGTTTTTAAACCCACCAACATTGTTGGTGGATTTAAAAACTTTAAGATTTTTTTGTCTCTGCAGATAGCATTTTTTTAAAGACTTTACAACCGTTTTCATTTTTTTTTTATGTGTAACTCACACAAATTCTCATATACAATTTTGTGTAGGGTATACTGTGCATTAACCACACACAAACACGCACACGCACGCACACACACACATCCATTCATGTGTGACAAGTCAAATATTAAAAACATATGTCTGTTACATCAGACTTAAGAGAGGCAGGAAGAGAAAACCATGCACACGCACCATGTTCACATAGAAACCTTCACATATACTCTCTGGTCACTTTATTAGGTACAGTGTTAGTCTTTTCTTTTTTTTTTTCTTTTTTTTTACTTCAGAACTCCCCACAGATTTAAACAGGTTGTGTATTCAGAAAGGCTGTTCTACATATTTTATTGCAAAGTGTGGTTAATAGAGATAATATTAATGAGATAATTTCCTTCCCGCAACTGCTTCTCAGTGGACAGATTTTCTGTAAACCATTTCAGATGGTTGTATCTCTCTTTTAGTTGTCAGATTTAAAAACATACGAACCGTACAGAGAATTTTAGCCACAATTTGATTGTTAACATTTAATTTCAACATTATTTCCTATATACAAACTGCTGCATGCAAAAATCACAAATAACATTACCAGCGTTCCTTTACTTATAAATTAGATCCATCGCCTGGTCCTTCTGAATAAAACAAATTGATAACTTGTTTGTAAAAATGTTCCCTTTCTTTATTCCATTTTAAAAGTCTCTGTTCCAGACCGGTTGTCTATACCAAACCTAACTCAGGCATTCCATTAATAATAATCTCCTGCTTCTATTAAAAGTCAAACTCAGCTAACTTTTTACTGCAGCTTGCTAATTCTTTTATTCTTTAGCCGTAATGAGGCCAGAGAACAGCATGCCTCACCTGGTTCATTTACTAACCTGCCCCCCAAATCATGTAATGTTCTAGAAGAAAAGTACAAGACAAGGTAATTATACAAACTTCTGCATGGAAGCCAGATGTCCTGGAAACCTGGAAATTACAATAAATGGAATCATCTCCCGCCGTTATGATAAGACACGATGGATGAAGAGTTTTGAAGTGTTTGATGAACAATAATTAACCATCAACAAGTCACATCTTGACAACAAAAAAACATGAAGAATGTTTCCTTAACTGTGTGAAAGGGACTTCGTATGGCATCAAAATGAAACTATACATGAAATATTGAACAATGTGTAACAGAATCCATTATACAGTATATCCATTATATGCAAATTTCAACCCAGAATTTGACTTTTAGACTATGTAACTGAAAAGAGTCTGTAAGCACTTACATTCACCTCGAAATGAGATCTGATGGAGAGAGAGAGAGAGAGAGAGAGAGAGTGACCTGGGTTTGCACTTGTTTTACAGTGGTTCTTTTACGCAGGAAGTAAATGTGGCCTAAGGAGAGTCTGTTAAGTCTCTCTCTCTCTCTCTATCTCTCTCTCTCTCTCTCTCTCTCTCTCTCTCTCTCTATCTCAGTAATTTTGAAGGCTTTTAAAGTTCCCTTTCCAAATGACATCTTTTATGTTAGAACACAGCCATCAAAGGTCCATGAACAGTGTTTCAGTTTCACTGGCCGACTGCATCCATTGATTCAGCTTTGCGATATTGAACAGTGTTTCCATCCACTAACAGTTTTATTATTTCCTAGAGTTTTTATAGAGCATGTTTTGTGGCTTTTGTTGTTTTCAAAGCGTTCAGTTAGTTTAACATGCTTTATAACTATTCATAAGCAATGTTGTAGTTGTATTAAAGTCTTGTATGCATGCACAGATCTAAACATCATAACTTTTACTACACAAACAGTCCTTAAATTAATGCATGTGAAAGAGGGAGTGTAAGCCTCTGCAGTAAATGAAGTTTGTTCCTGTGAGGAGTGTTGTAAATATTTAGTGAAGCTTTGTGGAGGGCTGCAGCGTGTGAGTGATGCTCTCCAGTGACCCCGCATGGCTTCACTCTTCCAGCTGTTTATGTCAATCCTGTTTTCATCTTTTCTCAAGAGCAAACAGGCAAAAACAAGGCAGCAGACTCACACGTGAAAGTGCATTTTCTTGTACTATATGTTGAAAAAGTATTATACCAAAAAAAATCGTATTTTTAGTTAATTTGTAATGTATCTGCTAAAAAAAAATATTTGATTAGCAAGGTTGAGGGACAACATGGTGATTCACGGGTTAGTAAACCTAGTGAGAATTTCTCGAACATTTTTATTCTAGATAGTTCTGTTAGATTAGATTTAACCCCTTAGAATCATTTGTATTTACATATTTAAAAAAAAGTAAGTTTTATTAAACAACACATTTTCTTAAGGCTTGTATTTACAAATAATAATGTTAAAAATGTCAGTCAAAAACAGCAATTCGCTACCATCAACAACAAACTAGAATGAACCTGTGAGAGAATTTTTCATTGCATTCATTCATTTTCCCTTTTGGGGTCACAGGGGTTTCCTGGATCTCCAGTGCACATTGGGCGAGAGGTGGGGTTAGACCCTGGACAGGCCGCCATCCTTTGCAGTTCACTCACACATTCACACCTGAGGGGATTTTAGATTATTAAATTAACCAGCCGCTTCTTTTTGGGATTGTGGGGGAAGCCGGAGTACCCAGAGGAAACCCACGCATGCATGGCGAGAACATACAAACTCCTTCCAGGGAGGTCACCGGTGAGTCTCGAACCGACAAGGCACCAGCAGACCACCGTGACCCCGAAAGAGAAGAAGCGGGTTAGAAGATGAATGAAATGAATGTCACACTAAATTCACGCTGCTTAGTGTAATTTATTCATTAAATAATATCCATGATCAACACTTTTCATACAGAAAACACATGACTGTCAAGTTTTGTGGAGTTTTTTTTTTTTTTTTTAAGGCTGATGCTATTGAGGCACTTCAGTCTCAATAACCTGGTTTAAACAAATGCTTTAATGATAATTGGCTTATCTTTATTTAAAAGTTAGGTCTAAGTTATAGAATATTAACATTTTTCCTGACGTTTGCATGAAAAGTGTTTAAAAGATTTAAATGGCCGTTGCCTCCTATAATGTTATCATTTACTCTCCGTTCTTTTCCAATTATACCAGCTCTCCTTTATGGTGCCAACTTGAGTATAACTGCTCTCTCTATGTTTCCCATCAGGTGTGTCCCGGCTCTCCCCTGAGCTCCAGAGCTGAACAGTGTGCAGCCTTCAACTCTCAGGAGTTTATGGGTCGAATCTACGACTGGGAACCCTTCACTGAAGGTTAGAACCCAAAACCATTACACTGAAACCAAAGATGCCAGCACCATATCTAAGTGCTAAGCGATGTTGTACCATACCAAGAGCCAATGTCCTTTAAATGAAAGTTAAAGGATAAGGTACAAGGGTGAACACAAGGGTTGCAACGGTACACAAAGCTCACATTCCGAACCAAACTTTCATTCCGGAAACTGCGTTTCACAAGGGCGTACAGAACCATGGAGCGTGTACCGAATGGTTCAGTTTAAAACCAAGTATAATAGATGGTTATGGTTATTGCATATTCAGTTTTCTGCTCGATTCAGTTTTCAAAGACTTCTAAGGTATCATTATACAGACCACAGATAACTCAATACTTTTTATATTAATCGCAGGCTTTTTACCACTTGTTTAGTGAAAGGGGTGTGGCCCAGTGAGAAATTGTTGCCAAAGCATACACTCCATAAGATGTGTTTTACACTTTTGGAATCCTTTCAGACCATTTTTCCAGATTTGGCGATAACACTTTTAACATTACATCTTAAATCATTGATTCCAGTCACTCTACTCTAAATTCTCCTTAGGAGTGAATCTACACCACCTATCATGGATGGATGGATGCAGGGATAAATGGATGGATGGAAATCCAAGTTGCTTAGAGGTTACTATTACTTTTACTTTTGCTCATAAGGTTTCTTGTTCCAATACTTCAGGATGAGAGAAAAGGCTGCAAAGGGACATCGCAAATTATGGAAATTAAAAGAGTGGAAAAAGTTAATTTTGTAGTTATCCTTATAGATGATGTCTTTACTGAAAAATAAAAATTCTTAGTCTGTGTGGCTTTTGTTTCATGAAAAGTGTAAATAACTGTAGATTTGTAAGGTAAACACAGTGGAATTGGAAATTAAATTGATTACAAAAAAAGTGTAAATGGTCTCTTTAGAACACATATGTCAAAGTCAAGGTTATCCGGCATGCGAATGAATTATCAACAGCCCTGGGATGAAAATTAATCACTATTGGAACCAGCCCACAGGACGCAACACCCACTGATGTTTTGCCCAAAGTTAAAATATTTTTTATGATATTCGGGTCGCGGTTGGTCAGGTTGGATTAGTTCCAAACGTCTGTCAGGTGCGGATTGTTTGTACATTGCCCCACTCATTCCGGTCAACTACCCCGGCCCTAAATTGACTAAACGGAAGGTGGAAGCTGAGAACAGGGGGTTTCAAGCCAGGTGGGAGGCAGAGTACATGTTCATGGAGGTAAAAAGCAAACCGTGTGTAATCTGTCGTCTATTTGCCTGTTGAACAGTGTCTTCACTTGAAATTACTAACAAAGCCATCATAAAAAATTATAGACTATGTTAGCTCTTGGTTCAATTTGTGTGTTCAGTAATATCAATTTGTTTTAATAAACATTAAACCAGTCATGACATTTCACTTTGACACTGTTGCTTTTGAAAGATCCTTGTTCAAATCATCACAGCTGTGATGTCAGCACAGTTCTTTAGATTTAGAGGCAAATGTTAATTATTAAGTGTAATATGTTCAGTGTTACAAAGAGAACAACATGGCTGTGACGACTCTACCAAATAAATACATAAGAAGATTTGATATTCATGAAAAAACTTAAATGATTATATAAGAGTTCTGACATAGATCGGTGTAGAAGAGTGTGCACCGATTGTTTCCATTCAGATTAAAATGCCTTCAACAGTCAATGATTGAAGGAAATGAAGCACGGGTGGTGGATCAGCGGGAATAAAGGAGTGTTTCACCCGCTGTAAATGAGCTGAGCCATTAGAAGAGAAGGAGGTAGAATAAATGAAAGAGGAGGAGGAAAACGGGGTTGAGAGGGGTCAGGGGTTTACTGTATAAGTAAAGAGGCTTTGTGAGAAAGAAAGTAAAAAGAGAGGAATGAGCGACGGGAAAGTTTGAATGGTTTCAGTCTAAAATGGACCGCTCACCTTCAGACAATGAAACTGAAACAGCAGTTTTTTTGGCATCGGTACCTTATCAGCATCGTGTGGGGGCTGCTTTTTAGGGGCCAGTTTGGCAAAAAATACATTTTAGCAGTAATTCAAAGTGCTTTTACAGAAGGATAAGACACTGAAACGTAAAAACTGGAAATGGGTGTATTTTACCAAAGTTTTGCAGCAAATGTTGGTCTGACTGCAAGGATTAGTCAACCACAAAATCTGATGGACTCTAAAAAGTATTGGCAATATAAGTATAATGTGAGATTGGTGTTTAACATTGTTCAAAGGGCTTATGTTAAACAATCAGAAAGAGTTGGAAATGATGTCTTCACAACTTTTATTTTGCCACAATTTTTTGTACCAAGACATTATGTGATAGCATGCCAGCATGCCAAAAAAATATTTGCCTGAATGTTTCAATTTGATCATATTGCGACAATTACAAGGACATTGGGTCTAAAACAGCAGATAGGTGTAATCAAAGAAGGTGAAAACATGGACGTTTAATCAACATATAGTGATATAATAATAATAATAATAATAATAATAATAATAATAATAAAAACATTTGTTTTAGATGGAACTCCAGTCTTAGATGCTCTAGTAAAACACTGGAATGAGAAAGTAAATGAAAAAAGTGAGAAAGAAAGGGTTTATAGCCAGGAAGTGAAATGAGGAGGGCGGAGTCTGGGGGTCAGAGGTCAAGGCACCATGGAAACCCAGGATGGATGAAAGGCTCTGTGAATAGAGGAAGAAAGGATGAATAGTAAGCAAGAGGCATAAAGGGGGAAAAAGAGAAGGGCTTCGACTGAAGGGAATTTTGTTGTTTAGTAAAATCTGCTCAGAATTGTCTGACATTCCATGTTGTTTTAATTCATGATCAATCAATTTTTTAATATTACTGAATGTCAAGTACATGCGTGCACATTGACATTATACTGAACTGGTGGTGTGCATTCATAAGTAAATATTTAATCAGAACCATACGGTTGCCAGATTGAATCTCATATCAATTCATCGTATCACAATGAACCAATACAGAAGCACAGGATTTTAGGTAGACTGCAGTAGGATGTTTGCTAAGATCAGTGTCATGTTTGCTTAACTGTAATAGATTTATTCTTTTAACAAATGTTTCATCGAGAACAAGTTACGGTATGAGGCAGGAATGCCTTGAGTCAGACAGGGATCATGTAAGAAAGAGGAGACACAAACTTCCAGAGAAACTCAAGGACAGGCCAGGACACAGAGGTAATGGAGAGTGAGCTTATTGCGTTTGCTTTGTAGATCTGAGTCACAGACATTTCTTTTGGGCTGCGTCTGCTCTATAGTGGACTAATTAGAATGTTTCTTATCCTGCAAATCTATCCACACTTGCTTCGTAACTGATGCTATCCCCTCAGACTTTGCAAACTATGCTGTGATGGTCTGCTGATTATCCGTGTCGCAATGTTATTTCTCCGTGCATCCAGAGCTCATAAAAAAGAAATGTTTTCCATTTCTGTTTATGAATTGGTTGTGGAAGCTTTTTCCACCAGCCAGGGACAGTTAATGAAATTCTTTGAATGCAAGAGAGTACTAATCTTGTGACATCCTATAAGTAGGTATCAATGCTTTAAACTTGACAAGTGCTGAAATGGGGAGCCAGTGAAGAGGGATGACTAGAGGAGAGTGTTGCATGCTCCTCAGGTTTCCCTAAAAACCATTTGAGCTGCAGGTTTTGGATCATAAGGTAAGGTCTGACTGTACAAGAAGGGGCGGCAAGTGGCACAAGTTGAGTTGGTCGTCCTATAACCCGAAGAGTTGGCAGTTCGATTCCTGCCTGGTCCATTCTGCCATTGCATCAACCGCATTGCCCTGTATGGATATGTGTGCGTCCCCGGGACAGCTGAGGGCTACCAAGGTAGCTTATCACCACTGAAACCAGTAAAACGTCTTTGAGTGCTGTAGAAAGGCATTGTTATTTTAAAAGGAAGTCCAGCGAGAAGAGCATTGCAGTAATCCAGTCTGAAAATGAGACGGGTTTAGCCCCACCCACTGAACATGCAGTCCCGCTTTTTGATTTTCCAAGTGCCTTCTCATTGGTTGTTGTTAAATGACCTTGACTAATCATGATGTTGCTTCCAAGCTAAACAGGAAACGTAGTTGTAAACAAAAACTTTTCCTTCGTTCATTCATTTTCGAACCCATTTTTCCCTTTTGGGGTCACGTATGGAATTTATTTTGTGGCAAAAATATGCACGTAATTTCAGAACACAAACAAAAAAAACGAACACAAATAACAAAAAAAATCAGCGTGAAAACAAAAAAAAATCATTTACCATAAAAATCGACTTCGATTTGAAATACACTTCATTTTTGTTTGTTAATTTTGCTTTTGCGATTCTGAAAGTTACGTTTGTCAGTTCTGGCACAAACCTTCCATGGGGCGGGGATAACAGTGGTTCGCCCTCACTGGAAAGTTTCTTTGTGAGAATTTTATTTGGGTTTGCCGGTGCACATTGGGCAAGAGGCAAGGGTACACCCTTGACAGTTCGCCAGGCCATCGCAGGGCAACATTCACTCGCACATTCACACGTAAAGGGAATTTAGATTATTCACTTAACTTAACCACATGTACCTGGAGGAAACCCAAGGGGAGAATATGCAAACCCGTTCCAGGAAGGTTCACCATTGATGATCTAGATGATTATCTACATACATCTGACTAAAATCCAACAAAATCTTATTTAAAACGAAAACCAATTGACGAATGTGCTTTAAAATCTGAACTCGAATCGAAGAATCATTGTTGCATAAATACTTATTTCTATAGACAGTGCATTGTATGTGCTAAAAAGGAGCACTGTGTTTCCAGTGTGAGTGTTTTTAGGGGAGAGGAATAGAGATTAACTGGATAGAAACCCCTCACGCCTCTGGAATGCCTGTCTCTCTCTCTTTTTCTGAGTGTGCATGAGTCCTGGATGCTCTGGATTCATCAGAAGACAAACTCTTGTTGGTTTCAGGGGTTCAGTGAGCTGCTGTTGGATGAGGTTTGGGGCGTTTGGCTGCCTGCTGTCTGTGTGTGTCAGTGTGTGCACACTTTTATTGTGTTGTCCCTGCGGAGACCATTTTTGGCCGTCTTCATGTGATTGTGTCTGTAATTGTTTCCTCATGGAGCTGCTGTTCAAATCTCTGATAGTTTTGTTAAACGTTTTTTAAATGTAAATAAACATTTTTTGACTCCTAATGAAACTACTATATTTTTGTACACAGTAAAAGACTTTTTGTAGGTTTATATAACTCCACCCTCCCTAGAGTTAAACAAACACATATAAAATAGTTGGAAATGTAACACTGTGTGAGATCTTTTTGATTATCATGCAGGTAATTGCAGTGAACACCAAATAAACAATGAATAAAGATAGAGAAAATAGAAGGACTGAATGACTTCATTGAATGCTTTTGAGATCATCACTTTATTCTGAATTTGTAGAAAGATATGTCTGTCTGAAACTTAAAATGCTTCAACTTTTGCTATGTAGCGTGAAAAGTACAATATTTACTGATATGTTGAACCCATCTTAGTTTTGGCATAAACGACGACAAACTTAAAAACTGGATATTTCAATTCTATAAAATGAATGACTTTTTTTATTGTTGTTTAAGTTATATTCATAAATTCTACAATAAATGGTAAAAGTGACATAATAAGTCATAAAAACAACATTAATATCTCATAAAAATGACAAAATTATCTCGTAAAAATTCTTAGAGCACTTATGGTTATTTTCCTATTTTATTTTCCATAAACCTATAAAACACTATTGTATGACAAAAATACACCACTGTAAGAGCTGTATGCTGAGCTGTAGCTTAGTGGATGCTAAATGTAATACACCGGTAACAAACACAATCCTTCATAAAAAAAAAAAAAAAAGTATTCTTCATACATACATTAAACTCCAATTACGTGACTAATTACAATCTGTTTAGTTGACGTGTTTTATCTTCATGATGGTGCATCAGATTCTCACTGTACAATATTCTGCACATGAAATACACAATTATAGGAAAAAAGTTGAAATTAGACACAGATTAAATTAATTAAATTAAAAACAGATATGTTATTGTTGGTTTCCACTTTATTATCATCACAAAATTTTGTCTACCATGAGAACAATTTAACCTCAATAGAGCTACTAGAAACCTGACAATCCTAACAAATAAACTCTCTTAACAGTATGGGCTTGAGCTCATCTGATGCAGCTGAAGTTATACAAATTAAAGTAACATTAATATATTTTGGTGCTTATTTGTTTGGTTTTCTGGGGAGCTGCTGGTGTTTTGCCGGCAAACACCTTTATTATTTGCATAGACAGGATAGTAGAGTAGTAGAGAAAATAAGTAAAAAGGGTAAAAATATAAAAACTTGCAGAGTTGAAAGAAATTTTTAATTCATAGCTAAAATATTGTGAATTATTTTAAAATGAGCTCATATTTTTTAAATTGATAGTAACATGAAGTCTGTAATGTTTGAAAGTAACACACTTCACACTGTATGCTTTGTAAATCACAAGAACACTTTATTGATGTAAGTGCGGTGATTTGTAATCCTGAGATTCGTGGAATTTAACCACTTGCAGGTGTTTGTGCTCCCATTGGATTGAGTCTGGAGGAGCTGATAGTGTGTTAATCTGACACAGTCTCCCTCACAAACACAGCTGTACTCTCTTTCTCTCTCTCTCTCTCTCTCTCTTGTGCATTGTGACTAACGCCACTTCCCCATTATCTGTGTCTCTAAACAAACAGAAAAACGAGAGCGGAAGAACAGAAGGAAAAAAACAGCACAGACGAGAGAGGAATCTGGGCAGAGGGGGGAAAAGAATAGAAAATAAATATCAACACATTGAGAAAAGTTTCAAACAGGAATGACATGAACCTATAAAACCTGAAAATACATTTGAAGAGGAAATAAATATATAGTAGTTATTTTTTATTTATTATTTGTAAAGGCATTCATTCTGTATTATTTGATTTTATTTTACCACAAAGCAGTCTGGACCATTTTTGGGGGGAATTTGTTGACCTGCTCCTCAGCTTTTCACCATTATTTATTTTACAGCTTTCTGTTGTTTCTAAAGCTTTGTGTGGGTTCTCTTTCTCATGCATCCCTCTATCTGTCTGTCTGTCTGTGTCTCCCTTTCTCTCTCTCGCTCCACTAGTGTCTCCAGTATAATCTCTCAAAGATAACTGTGACAGAATGGGAAAAGACCGGCTTGGAATCCCTCACTCTATTGTCCGAGTCATCTGATCCAGAGAGAGAGAAGGGGGTTGGGGGGAATATGCACAATTAAAGACAAACAAGTGTGTGAGGGAATCCAAGCCCATCAAACCACTCTTAAGAGATTTTCAATCATTAGAATTTACCCAATACTTATCTTGTCTTTTGTAAAAATGGAAGATTAAGTTTGGGCGTATGTTAATATTATTATAGCTTTTGTGAGAACCCATTAGTCCCGCAACACAATGCAAATCAACTTGTTGTTGATTTGCAATCATTTTTTATTTGCAGAAGTGATTTGCGCTATGTAATGGGCCACCATAGCTCCCTCCCTCCTTAACCATTATAAAGATATAAAGTATAAAAGATAAAAAATCAATATGTGTTTTAAAGTGGCCAGAGTTAGATTTAACAAAAATGTCACTGAAGCATGTGGTTTTGCATATTTAAGAGAAAATTTAAATTTTTGATTATCTAAATAGAGAGAGAGAGATAGACAGACAGGTAGGTAGGTACATGGATAGGTACCTCTTGTTTATTTTTATTTTTATTTTTTTTCCACCTGTTGGTTAACTTGTATTTGTTTGCATTTAATATAAAAATTAAAACCTTTTAATTTCCATTTTTAAGAATGCTGCTGCTGATAGCCAGTTTTTTTTTGTTTGTTTTTTTTTGACTGCAATGAATGAAAAAAAACTGTAACTGCGTTCTGCAGCCATGTTGTTGCCACTGGGATACACAGTTTTTGCCAACCATGTGTTTCACTCTATATATGTCTCATAATAGCATAATTTGCTATTTGGTACTTTCGTATAGTCAAAATGAACAAAATGGCTAGATATCGGCATAGAGAACCTAAGACCATCTATGGAAAAATAAATTCTGGCTCACACGTATATGCCTGTACTCTTATTTATGCATTAAAAAT
The DNA here is from genome assembly GCA_007224835.1 of Danionella cerebrum. Taxonomy (NCBI): domain Eukaryota; kingdom Metazoa; phylum Chordata; class Actinopteri; order Cypriniformes; family Danionidae; genus Danionella; species Danionella cerebrum. Next base: position 207,628 of record SRMA01027433.1, on the reverse strand, counting down.
TACCAAAATACTCAATAGCAACGGAAGGCAAATAAACTCACCTGATATAAAGTGGGTGCTGTAGACTTGAACATTTTTTTATCATGTTCTCACTCCAATCAACACATTTGATCACCTGAAGCATCCGGTTCCTCTTAAACAACCAATAATTTTCTTAAGAACAGAATAATTAACCCATCTGTTGGTTAGTGCAACCATAAATGAACCCAGACATTTTCATCCTGGGTACCGATTTTTTTCACCATGCTACACCACCACTTTCACCACCGTTAAACTGCTTAAACTGCCGTTAAAAAAGTTTGATCATGTGGGCAGTAAAAGGGTCTGTATTAGCTTTATATTTGGAGAACCTACTGCAACCGTGATTAATTTTAAACAGAAGTTTTTGTAAAATTACAAAAATTTAAGTACACGCTGCTTGAATATTATAGAAAAGGATACAAGTTTAACTCGTAAAATACACAACTGTTTTCTAACAACATCTGCTGTGTGTTTCTTCCAGTGGGACCAGAGCAGCAGTGCGAACTCATCTGTCGTCCAGTTGGCTTTCGTTTCTACGTTCGTCAGGCTGAACGAGTGACGGACGGGACACCCTGTGCTAACAACACCAGCAATCACGTGTGTGTCGCAGGACGCTGTTTGGTGAGGATACAACCTCTCAAAAAGGATCTAACATGCAGATCTTTCTTTGGATGAAGGTCACATAAGTTGTTTTGATAAGAGCATCTGTGTTATCCTTAGGGCCTCGTCCATGGTTGTTTTAAAGGTAAATAAATGCCCCATTGAGTGCTGGATTTATTCTCAGCACCTCTTTGCTTCTCTGTGTCAGAGCGAGGGCTGTGATGGTGTGCTGGGCTCTGGTCTGCTCCGGGACAGATGTGGTGTGTGTGGAGGGGAGGAAGGATCCTGCAGGAGAATCACTGGAAGCTTCCTAAACTCCTCACTCACACCAGGGTATCACAAGGTCATGGATATACCACCTGGTGCCACAGCCATCAACATCACACAGAGAGCCAACAGCCCGAACTATTTGGGTAGGTGAAAGAGAGAGCAGACGATCCATAGTACTCAGAGTACCTATCACTTCAGATAATCTAAAGTGCTGATAAAAGTGGGTGGTGGTTGTCCACTACTGTCTAGTGAACACCCTTAGCAATTGCATACATTTAAATCCTAAGGTATATGTACATTGACATAGAGCACCACACCTTCCACAAATCCCCACCACATGAACCAGAGAGTTCACTCAAAAGGGGATATTTTGGATGGAACCCTTGCAACAGACGGGCAGTGGCCCCAGTGTGTCAGCAGAACTCCCTCCAAAACTCTTGAGATAAACTGGCAGGGTCAGAAACAATGTATACCATGTTTGAATCTTCAAAACATGGTTAAACACATGGTCTTACGATCTGTGGGTAGACTCTGTAAAGGGATTGAATTCAACACTTGGATTTATGATTTATGAAAATCAAAAAGGCACACATCATGGTCTATCACCAGAAATGTTGTCACACAACCTCTTTGTGAAAGTGGAGCAAGCAAAGACTCAAGAACAGCTTTAAGAATGAGTTGTGCTATGGTGAGATAGAGTCAAGCAAAATATAATGACGCACCAGGAAACAACCCAATTGTGCTCTTTTTGGATATAATAGACATGGGTGTCTTGGAATCTTGGGGAGAACTGGTGGGCCTGGTGTTGGGTGAAAACTTACGGCGAAGTCAAAATGGTTAAAACAACCAAGATGTTTGTTGGCCATTCATGGATTTGAGATCCCTAAGGAGTTCTAGGTTATGGTAGTCTGTCCAGAAAGTGAATGGCTACAAGGCCCCCTCATGCCAGTGATGCCATTTTGGCAAGGAGTTTGCTAGATTCCAACCAAGGGTGCCTTCACACCTCTAGTTTGTTTAATTTGGTCTGGGCCGAGAGAAACAACTGATACATTGTTGTAATCATCTGCAGATTTTTTCCATGTTCACACCATACTAATCGCTCTGGTACGCACTTGTTGAAAGCACAGCCATGCGACGTCATGCAGGCCACTCGCTAGTCAGATACAACATTTCCTGGAGTGCTTTCGATTGGTTAGAATGAACATGCACGCAGAAGACAGAACGCCTTTAGACTGAGGCAACATGCTCAAAATGGTCTTTGCGGCTCGATTTTAACACTGGTCATTTGTGGTTCTGGCTTCATTTCCACTGAATTTTTTTGTTTGTTTATGTTTAGTTTCGCGTGGCTAATGAAACCATTTGGTCATGTCTGGACTTACTGAAATAAAAAAAAAATACAAGTTGGTGGCGCTCAAACACAAAACCATCTCAGCAAGCACACAGTCCAAAAAAAAAGAATATTAATTGATGACGTGGTTGATAATCATCGTAAATATATACCTTTATAGAGCTATATCCTTCGATCACAATTCACTTTGTGAATTTTGAATGTCTCTGAATAAAAAATGACCTAAAATGTATGTTTGCACTTTATGTAGATTCTAAAGTATAAAGTTTGCTTGTCATTAATTTGTCAATAAATGACTGTCAAGTTTGGAATTCTATTAAAGAAAACAACAAAGACTAAATAAAGTGCCCGAGAGGAATTAATGGTGGAATTTAAATATTTGTGGGAACCATTATTTAAATATAAGCCTGAACATGACTGAGGAATGCACGCTTTCTTAAAAGCCAGGGGATACAGCGTTAGATAACCGAGGGTGTTTTCTTTACATGAACATGACCCTGGACGTGTCTCTGTCAGTGTGTGCGTGTCGAGCCCCAGGCAGTAGTGCTGTACAGTAGTCAAAACACTGACGCAGTTACACCGCTCATCAGAATGTTTATTAGCTTTTACATCTCCCCTGCATGAATGTGTCTGCTCTGTTACTCCTGTATCCATCCCTCTTCTATACTTGTTCATTCTTTGTTAGGTCCACAGTCTGCTGGAGCCTATCCCAGCTCCTAAATTCTGGCTCCATAGCCACCGGGGTATTACTTTATTCGAACTTGTAAGTCTAGAGTATGTATGTTCTGTTAACAACTATTAAATGCATAGTTTTTTATGTTCTCTAAAAAAAAAAAAAAACTCTTAAACACATAGTAGTGCAGTACTTTTAATACACTTAAACACAGAACATTCAAGTACTCTTTTCCAAAAATACACAAAGCTTTTTGTTGTCACTTAAAACTGCACATAAATACTTATGTTTTTACAGTAATCTACATCTACCAACTTTTTCTTCACCAAGCAAATCATTTCTTTTTCATACCTTCTACGTATTACCATAGAGAGGTGCACATGGATCCCGGAGGTTCTGTATTCAATAGTAACGTACAGACACAACCAAAACTTTGCCAAACACTTCTCAGGACAGACTGACTCTTTGAGGGGACACTAAAATGGAAATACAAAACTCAGAGTTATGTCCTTTCAAAGGTCAATGAAGGCGAAGACACAAGGAGGTATGAAACCAGGCAGGACCTAGCAACCTTGAATGCTCTATTTCAACCGATTGCCAATGAGATAGAGATAGCGATCTTCTCGGTGGAAATGGCTAAATGAAAATGGCAGAACCCTTCGCCTCAATCCCTTCGCAGTTCGCACTGAGGAAGTGGTGGCACAATTCACCGGGGTGCTGTAAAACCCACAGCTTTTATTGTCTGCCAGCGATATTCCCCTCAATATGGCACTCCTCACATCAAGTAGTCCCAAATCAAGCAACAACGCAGACTGTATTTTCTCAGCGTGTCTGATATCAGCTGTCTCCAAAACAGGCCGATTTCAGTCCAGATATAGTTGATACATTCTCAATGTACAACTCGATCTATTGATGGTTGTCCCTCCTCTCAACAGAAGACTTGCAGGCTCACCACAGATCCCGAATCCTAGAAACCTTTAGCATTAATCCAGGCCTGGTTCAGTGTTAAAAGGTTACATAAGGATGATGGAGAGGTCCAAGGACAAATAAAAGGCTTTGTCGATTTGCCAACACCTACTTAGATGCAGCCACATAGACCTTCCACCGGGTACCAGGGCAATCCCCTGAACAGGCATCAGCTGAGGAACTGACCCCACTTTCAGGCATAACAGGTTGTCTTAAAATCTGGCTCAGTTCAGGGTCTAATCTATTGCAGGTTGTAGGGTTTGTGGGAATATAAAGATGAGAAAAAGTTTCAGAGACTGGCCACGGATGACATACCCCCTCTCTGGCTGAGAAGGCTGTTTCCATTGGGCTTTCACACAGGAGAACAGATCTATTAATAAATATTTTTGGGGTAATACTGTCCAACCAAAAGACGTCTACCCCTAATGGTATGGTTAGCAAGGTATTAGCTAGGTATGGTTAACCTGCTCAAGATGTGTTTCCATAGTCAAGTCATTCCACATAATATCAAAGTGCAAACGCTTAAAATTCTATTTGCAGGCCAGTTCTTCTCAGATGTTCTTAAAGGTTGAGTATAGACATTCTCTGAAAATTGTGTTGGAAATCATGATAGGTGTTTGTCCGACCGACCAAAGGGTTTTTTTTTTGTTTATTTGTTTTGATACCCAGTACTTTCCATTGATTTATTACTGACATTTTTTGGTGAAACAAATAAAAAATAAAAGTAGACTTCCTGGTGTGTGTGATGTGTGATTATGGAGGAAACATATAAAGATCATCACAGGCTAAACTCAAGTCTGTAATTATATACATCTAAAAACAGAAACAGTCTCCATAAACTGATAATGGCTCTCAGATGATTCACAACCGAGTTATCGAGTGAGTTAGTAACTTTTCGGATGGTGAAACAACTTTTTTTATTGTGCCAGAGTTTTAATGGCTGTTTTGGACGGTGAAACTGAAACAGTACAGTACTGTTTAGTATTGTGCCTGAGATTTGATGGTTGTATTTTAACCGAAGCATTTACATGATATTTCCAGAGACTTGATGGCTATATTTGTAAAAGCTAATGTTTTATAAGAGTATAATCCCTTTTGTTCACTAAGGGTCTATTATTTTGTACTTTTTTTTTGTGCGAATGTTGTGTTTCTGTGAGTATTTTGTCACCAGTATGTGTTTGTATGTTTAGCTCTGCGCAGCGGCTCAGGTCAGTCGGTGGTCAATGGGCGCTGGGCTGTGGACCCACCAGGAGTGTATCAGGGAGCTGGAACCCCCTTCACCTACACTCGACCCAAAACTGGGGAGGAGGCTGAAACACGTAGAGGAGAGTCACTGAGCGCCCCTGGTCCCACCACTGCATTGGTACAGCTTTACGTGAGTCAAAACAAACACAAATTCTGCCTCAAACATAGACTAATAGAACTCAAAGTCTGCTCTGGAGATTAGCATTAGGAGGGAATGAGAGAGGGGCTGTTCCATACTCACAGACTCACAGTTGTACAATGATGTGGAAAGAACCGGTCAGGTTTGATGGCAGGACAGAGTGGAAGGAATGTGTTGATTCTACACATTCCTTTTGTGTTTATTACTATTGATGAAATATGATTATAATCTCCTATAACTCATATCAGAGTTGGTTATACCTCTTTTGCTGGTTATTCGTCTATTAATCTGCTGAAAGATTCCCCCTTCAGGAAATAGATGGTAAAAAATAAAGACTATTCGGCTTGGACATTGAAAGTGAAACACTTGATTAAGGATTGGTAATTCCGTGTGAATGACTGATATGAGTGTTAGGAGGGTTTCAGAGACATTTTTCTCAAGAACAGTATTTGGGAGGAAAATCTTTCCTGGCTCTCTTCTCTTAAACAGTTAAAAGTAAGCATTAATAGACCGAAATGCAGAGGGTGTTTCAGTGTTTCAGTTTCATTTTTCCAAATACTACCATTTACCAAAATATGAATGGTTTAATTTGCATAATTGTAACTTTTAATAATAGTAAAGTGATCTATTTAAACCAAAATGAAAATCTAGGTCTAATGTTTGCAGACCTTTTTGAATAATCATCGAATAATCAAAATAATAATTTCTGTCTCGCTGTCCTCTCTCCCTTGCTCTCTAAAGGTGATTTTCCACAGGCAGAATCCTGGAATTGATTATGAATATTATATTCCAGTGGAGAAACAGAGGGATGGAGAGCGAGAGACTGTAAGAGAGAAAGAGAGTGAGAGAGGACGAGCTGCTCTCAGAGATATCTGTGAGTTCTTTCTTCATCTTTACTCGTCAATGAACAAACACTTCCAGCCATCAATTTGTCAATAATTTAGCAACAACAACAATATGTATTTTACTGTCATTTAGGATGATGCTCCACTTTACTCTGAGGTCCTCTTGGACACAGAATGACTCAGTGGTTCCAGTTTAGTGCACAACCACACTCCTGTAATGACCTTAAAAGGCTTCATTGGTGGTAACTAAAGAGAGAAAGAAAAGCAGAGTAATCAAGAATGAAATATCTGCATGACAAGCACAAATAAACGCTATAAATTTAGAACAAGTGAGAGAAGGGTAACATTCAGAAAAGGGGACGATACTCCTGATGCTGCTGTATGCTTAATAATATTGCCCAACTGGAAATGAATAAATATTTAGCACATTCTATATAAAAGATATCATATAAAATAAATACAAAAATATTAGACAATTTACAAAATAACTATCAAATATTTGTTCTTTGATTTGCCATAAATATATTTAAAAAAATTTTAAAACAGCTATTTATATAAAATAATAAATATTTAAATACTAGCATCCAAAATCATATGCAACCCTATTACAAAAAATGGCACAAAAAGCTATTAACACATAAAAGTTTTAGAAAATTGAAGAAAAGCAAAGGAGGAATGTAAATCAAATCAATATTTGGTGTATTCACCTTAGTTCAAGGTCAAAGTTCAAAATATGTTTATTGTCAATTCTACCATATGTGAGGTACATACAGAGAATCGAAATTACCTTACTCTCAAACCCTCGGTGCTACACAATAAATAAATATGAAAACAAAGTGCAAACTTAAAAAAAAAACAAAGTGCACAAGTAAACAGGTTATAACATGACATTGGGTTTAAGAGCCGTGGGCAATAGAATTAGAGTGAAAACAGTGAGATTGCAGTAAGATGACAGATATTATTGATAATGATGAACTGTATTTTTTAAAAGGTGTGTGATAGTCCTGCAGGTGTTTAGCTTATCGGTCTGCAAAGAAGGGGGTCTAGTTCTGCCAAAAGTGCCTGGTGCAGATACTGAGGGAGATATTTAGGGCAGCACCAATTCATCAAAGTAAATTTTCACCACAGTTTTGAGGGAACTTCTGTGGATGAAGTCCTTCTGTCTCTTCGTGTAATCCCAGATACACCTTGATGATAATTAGATCAGACCTCATGCCATCACTTTCAGTACTTCTGTTCTTCTTTATGCTTAAGATAGATCTTAATGACTTGGGGTCATTTTTCTTCTGCAGAATAAATTTTTGGGCCAATCACATACCTCCTGATAGTATTACTTGACGTATAATTATCTATTTGTATTTTGTCAGCATTGAGAACACCATTAGTTTTGACCAAATCTACACGTATCCTGTAGCCACTGGGAGCTGAGGTGTATTTACTTCTTGGAGTAATTGTGATTCTAGTCACTTCTGAAACTTCTTTACCTTCTCTTCTTATGTGATGTAAAATTTACTAGGACACAAGTATCCTTTACTCACAGTTTAAACAAAAAGATTATAAAATTAGCTTGCGCCTTCTCTTAGATTAAAAAAGAAGACTTTAACATTAACACTGCCCCCTAGTGCATGGATGCTATCACATGGTCTTATACAAACCACACTAGACAATAGCCTTTTTAGCTTCTAAGCTTTTTAAAATCCATTTTTCCAATGATTATTTGTTATATGTACAATAGTTGGTAGAAAAATCGAGGTATGTATTATATCGTGAGCAGAGTGTATCGTTACACCCCAAAAAAAATGTTTATTTAAACCTCACCTTGGTTGTAGAGTTTGGCTTTCCCTCACACAGTTGTGAGCCTCCAACACTTCCACTTTCAATTCATGACTGACAGCAGGCGCTCTAGACTGATGAATCAAAAGGTTTAGTATTGAAGGTTGTTCAATGTTTAGATATGGATTTCTTGCAGTGGAGTTGGAGATTTGGTGAAGATTAATGGTGTTTTTAATGCTGAGAACTACATGAACTTATCCATCATGCAAAACCATTAGGAGGGGAAATGTACTGGGGACAACTACCCCAAACATACAGCCAAAGTCTTTAAGAACTATCTTCATCTTAAGAATTACAAGAAGTACTGGAATGGAGGGCAAAATTTCCCCCTAGATTGCTCGAGCTACAGCTACCAAACAATGTCAGGATATCCAAACTGGAATGATTCGGCTGGCTATATCTTTTCAGACTGGTACCACTAAAGGAATTCTGGGAAGTCATTGAGAATGCTGGGAAATTATCCATAGACTTAACATGGGGTCAAACTTTGTATAACTGTAACTCAAACTGAGAGCCTCATAGGAACTTCAAAGAGACCACACTTGTAAAGGTTATCAGTTTATACAAGACCATATGAATCATGCGCAAATGTATCTGAACCCCAGGCTCTAGATCTAGAAAATTTACCATTGACTTCTAATCACCATCGAAATTAAATGGGAAAGGTCAACAAAAATGTCTTGAAGATGAAACATCATAGAAAGATTGCGGTTTTCAAATCTAGACTAAACTAGATCTAATATTTTGAAAATATTTTAACATTTATAACTGGGCCCAACATCTCCTACATCGTGAAATATGTATTCTCAAAAGTAAAAGTTCATCTCTTTATGTGAGCAGCACATTCTAGATCTAGATCTACTTCCTCAATATTCGACTGTGCAACTAGTTACTTGATTATGAGCTGCTCATTTTTCCTTGATTCTAACTATTTATTAACAAAACTACCTATTCCAACCAAGAACCTCATGGAAACTTCAAACAGACCACACCTGTGGAGGATATCAGTCTGCGCAACAACATACCAATCACTGTGCAAAAATATGTGAACCCCAGGCTCTAGAAGGGGTTAAATATTTACCATTGTCTTATAATTGAAAATAAATAGGAAGAGGCAACGAAAATCAAGCCAACATCAAAGTTTGTGCGCAAACATTTACCATTTAGCTGTATTTATTGCAGCTTAAATTCTGGAACATTGTGAATTTGAAGAAAATGAAGGAGCAGCACCGTGGTGCAAAGTTTCCTTATCTGCTTTTTTGAATCCCAGTGCAACTTTGAAGACGTAGATCATGTTTTAAAAAAAATTACCTGCAGTATACACATTTATCTGTCCTTCTCAAAAAATGATCGTAATTCTTTTTTTAAGGAGCAAGTGGAGAAATGCTGATTTACTTTCTTTTGATTTACTTCCTGTTTTGTTTCAGCTGGAGTCTCTTCTCCTGCCGGAAGCCCTGATCCCCCTCCTCCAGTGCTCTCCTCTGCGTCTTTACCTCCTTTTTCTTTCCCTTCCTCCTCTTCCTTCTCCACTTCTGATCGATGGTCACCAGAGAGGCCCCGGCCACAAGGCCCAGGAGCCAATCGAAATGCTCGTATTCCTCCCAGAACTGACATGCCTTTGGACAATCAGCCAACTTTTGTCTGGAGGAGAGGATTACTGACCGAGTGCACGGCTTCCTGTGGGAAAGGTAAATAAGTAAAAAAAAATATCACTATACCTCATTGTGTATGAAGCATGGATCATTTCAATCTACAGTTTTGATTGAAAATTACTTAGTGTCAAAGGAACATGGTTTTCTGTATCTTTATTTGCTTGGCTTTAATTGGTGAATGGGGAAAGAATTTAGGGCTTAAGACATCTACACACTGATCTGAATTTTCGGTCCGAAGTTTTGTGCAACAATGCGCCTCCATCTGCACTGCCTATCGGATCTGTTTTTCACAAGGAGAACAACCAATGAAATTGGCTCATTTGATGACGTGAGTAGGACGTAAAAGAGCCGCTCGGTGGAGCTCATCCAACATTTTCTTAGCGACTTCATACAGGAAACAGGAAAGAAACAGCACAACACAAATCCTCTCTTTTCTCCAACAGTCTTTTGTCAAACAGCTCCTTGTGATCATCCACCAACAGTATGAACTGCTTGACATGTAGGATTGTGTTCTTTGATTTCTTCTCTGGTGTCTTCTTCTTTGCTGTTTCCCCATGTGGCGTGGAGTGTAGTTGTTGTTCCGCACACGCCATCTTCAGGCAGGGAGCATCTTTGCATTTATATTTCCTCAACCCAGACAAAGAGCACCCTGCTGAGAAGATATCGAAAGATTCGTGCAAATATCATTTCAGATCATTGTGTAGAGGTCTTTAATGCGACTTAAACATTAAATTCTCCTTCTCAAAACTCATGAAGAATATAAATAGCAACATAAAATTCCACTAACAATGTTTCAACCATAGTGTGAACTTGTTTTTCTTTTTAAAATGTGATATAGACTCACTTTTGTGTCAGCCTCTAGTGGCTGGTCTATGAATTGCAGTTTCAATCACTCTCAAATTTGTTTTGCAAAATGGCTTTAACCCCGGGTTAACAGCGTTATTCATACCGCTTTGAACCCACGTGTTTCACAATTTGAAATTTCTGCATATGGATCGGGGTTAGCACCACAATTGGTGTGCGTTGCTAAATTTGTTCATTGTGAAACAGACTGGTGTTTGCTTGTTGCTGCTAAACGCAAGAAGGACAAATCACAAACGTCAAGTCACAAACAGGAAATGGCGTCTCGTAGAGAAGTGCTCCACCAGTAATCCAGACTTGCGGGAGCGACTCATAGTTTTCGAGATGAGGATGCGACTGTAAACATTGATGCTTCTGTACAACTGAACAGTAGACACTTAAGAAAAATTAAAATGAATGTTCTTATACTTTGGTTATTTATGTATTTTTTTGTTCTTTTGTCATTGTTTTATGCGTCATGAGACTTAAAACAGCTGATGACTTTTTTTTAAAACTGGTAACCGGAAGTGGCGTGTTCATGTCCAATCAGGTACTGTGACACAGCAAATATGCAAAAAGGACATTAACCCAGGGTTTAGGAATCATACAGTGTGGAACATCTGTGAATGGATACTGGGGATTAACCGTTAATCCCAGGTTTAGTATAAGCAGTGTGAAACGTGATTACAGATAACCCCGGATTCCATTGAACTGGGGTTTAGGTTTACCCAGGGTGATAGTGAAAAGTCCTAAGGAGGCTGGATGACTTTAATGCATCATAAAATGTATGAAAACGTACTTTTGTGGTTCGAGAACATTCTGATCAAGTGGAAAAGAGCGATTTTACAGCGATCAATGTTTGTGATTCTCACTTCTGTATGACACTTGTACAGAGCCAAAGCAAAGTGGAAAAGAGCCTTCATTTGCCAGGCTGTTAGGGAGTTTCTCTGGAGTGTGCTCATGTGTGAGGGGGTGGAGTGGTCTCTGGTTTTCATCAGTCTGAGCAGTGCTATGTGTTAGCTGTCTGCCGCCTCCCTCTGGTATGTCTACAGACTGCAAGATGCAAACTCAATCATGCAAAAACTGCAAACTTGAACTTTCATTAATCAACGTTAAATCATGGTTTTTGTCACTTATAAGTGACTTAAAATTGCTCATCAGGATTCAAAAGCTGCTCGCAGGATGAATTATTGATAAATGGCTTAACCAATAAAATGGTATGTATTTGTCAAAACAGAGCTGGGGTTGTGTCTGAAAAGTGATAACCCACATAAGACATACCATGTATCCTGATTAAACCATTAATAATATATACTTGAACAAATTACGTTGGGCATAATCGTGCGAGGCATTCGTTCATTCATTTTCCTGCCCGCTTGTTCCCTTTTGGGGTCTGCTCACATCGGGCGAGAGGCGGGGTGGTACACCCTGGACAGGTCGCCAGTCAATCGCAGCACACACATTCACACCTAAGGGGAATTTAGATTATTCAGTTAACCCAACCGCATATTTTGGATATTAACTGGAGTACCCAGAGGAAACCTACGCAAGCACAGGGAGAACATGCTTCCAACTCCTTCCAGGAAGGTCACCGGCGAGCCTCGAACTTCCATCCTTCTAAGTGGAACAAATGTTTTGTGCTATAAATGTTATGTGTGTGGCGTTAATGAACTCATACGGTGAGATTGGAGATGCCGTCACTTTTTTGATAATAACAGAACACAACTACAAACACAAAAAATCCTTGAGGGGACAAAGTCTGATTAACATAAAATGATGGACCGCAACTAGCTAAACTAAAGAAGAAACTAGAAAGGTAGTTAGGCAAGCAAACGGTTTACTATTTGAAAATAAACCTGAAACTCCAGCCCAGCGCAAGTTCAGCATCTCAGCAAAATATTGGAACATTCTCAGATTAACATATTAATCATAAAGGATCAGCTTTTGCTTTATGGATGCTATAAATACATTGTCTGGCCAAATTTTATAGATGATTATTTTTCTGTAGAGGGTAGAGTATAGAGGGTAGATTATGTACTCCATAATCTGAATTAAAAATAGCGCTCTCTGCAATGGGAAGACGCTCGTCGGAAATAAGTTTACACTTTGAGAGAGCGCTTCCAGATTTTGTGAAATTGGCCTATTTGGGAGTCCCTTGGGTTACGACGGGGGAATTCAAACAGGTTGCTCATATTCTATCGAAGTATGACAGAAAGGAGCTTTTTAAAAGCAAGTGAGTTAATTAAAATGCAGGCCTTGATATTCTAACTCAAAGTGGTGGTATGGATACTTCTTCTTCTTCTTTTCCTTTCGGCTGTTCCCAGTTTAGGGGTCGCCACAGCGAATCATCCGTTTCCACCTAACTCTGTCCTCAGTATCCTCTACTCTTGCACCAACTACCTTCATGTCCTCTTTCAGCACATCCATATATCTCGTCTTTGGTCTTCCTCTTGACCTCTTGCCTGGCATCTCCATCTCCAACATCCTTCTACCAATATAACCACTATCCCTCCTCTGCACATGTCCAAACCATCTCAACCTGGCCTCTCTGACTTTGTCTCCAAACAACCAACCTGAGCTGTCCCTCTGATGTGCTCATTCCTAATCTTGTCCATCCTCGTCACTCCTAAACTGAACCTCAACATCCTCATCTCTGCTACTTCCAGCTCTGCCTCTTGTCTCTTCCTCACTGCTACAGTTTCCAACCCATACATCATAGCTGGTCTCACTACTGTTCTGTACACCTTTCCTTTGATTCTTGCTGACACTCTTCTGTCACACAACACCCCTGACACTTTTCTCCATCCACTCCAACCTGCCTGCACTCGTCTCTTCACCTCTTTTCCACACTCCCCATCACACTGGACTGTTGACCCCAAATACCTAAACTCCTGCACCTTCTTGACCTCAGCCCCCTGTAACCTCACTGTTCTATTTCCCTCTCTCTCGTTCAAACACATGTATTCTGTCTTACTGCGACTGACTTTCATTCCTCTTCTTTCTAGAGCTGACCTCCAACTTTCCAGGTTTTCCTCCACCTGCTCTTTGCTCTCACAACAGATCACAATGTCATCTGCAAACATCATTGTCCACGGAGATTCCTGTGTGATCTCATCTGTCAACTTGTCCATCACCATAGAAAATAAGAAGGGACTCAAAGCTGATCCTTGATGTAGCCCCACCTCCACCTTGAACTCCTTTGTCTGACCTACAGCACATCTCCCTGCTAAAATAATGAAGACTTGCTGCTATGATCTCAGCAGCCTTACTTTCATTTTGACATTATGAATAATGAATATGTTTATGAATAAAGTTGTGTATCATATTGTGTTTTTGATTTTTGTGCATTTTATAGCAGGGGTGTTTATATTTTGTGTCAGATCTCATATTATACAACAATACCCTTGGATGTTATATACACTCTGTCCATTATATTCAGTGTACAGAATGTGTGTTTTTGTTCAATTTAAGGCTAGCATTCATTGTTTTGTGCGTGCGTGTTTGTGTGTGTGCGTGTGTGTGTGTGTGTGATTCCAGGCTCTCGGTACAGGGAGATTGTATGTGTGAACAGACACACGGATCAGGAAGTGCACGACAGGAGATGCGACTCTGCAACAAAACCTGCTATAGAAGAACAGGCCTGCAACCTGCACCCATGCCCTCCATTGTGAGGAAACATCTGTTTTGTGTTGATGCTTAGTTAGACTCTTGAGACCATGTCCCTTTTGTGTGGTTATTATCTCAACAGGCAGGACTGGAAGTAATGTTAAAGTCCACAAGGTACACAAAAGCCATCACATTTCAAATTCTCTTAAATTTATTGTCCCCCATATGCATTGATCTGGTAATTAACAGTTAATTTCTGTTCCTCCACATTTTAAAATAGACTGAGATCATATATAACAGTGCATGGTCACATGACTAAATGAAATATTATTTGTCAGCTTCCAGGTTGGTTTTGTGGACCTGAAGCATTAGCATGGAGGAGCTTTTTCTGTATTTAATAAGTGGCTTCCAAACTGTTTGAATAATTGTAGATTTTTCATAAAAGTTTAGTTTCAACAGTTTTTTTTTCTAATTCAGTTGTTTTAATTAGTTTTTACTGTATTTTTCAGAGTTGGGTTTAATTGCCAAATTATTTTTTTATAAGTGTCAGATTTTATACTTTAGGTTTTTGACAGGTACAATATTAAAACGGTAAGTGGTAAAACGTAAAAAATTTTAAAAACGTCCATTTTCATATTTCATATTAGAAATAATAAATAATGCTTTAAATGCAAAAAAAAAAAATGCCAGTACAACCATTTAAGATGCAGTTTATCCTGTCTTCTGTACTGTCTACAGAGATGCTCAGCTTCCTGCTACTAGTGCAGATCATATTTACATTATTTAAAATCTCATTTCCTGGCTAGATATCTAGAATTGAACTGATGTCTAAGCACAACTCAGAGATGACTTTATGTTGATTTATCACTAGTAAAACACAGTTGGAGATATCCCTAAAAAGACTTCTGTCTAGTTAACATTTTTAGAGATATCTTTAATCCATATTATGACTAGTGACAATCGCATTGTCACAAATCACAATGTTTTTATTGTTTAATATCAGTTTAAAATCACTGTATAAATGTATCAATGTTAAAGATCCATCCTTTGAAGTTTGTGGCACCCTGTTTCAATTAACCTTCCTAAACGTCAAGTGTTTTATACATTGTTAGATACAGCATCGCTACTGTTCATGCAAACTTTTTCTTTCTTACACTCTATCTCTCACTGTAATTGTCCTCTCAAAACCTGTAAAAATATTAATAATTTTGTGCTAGCTTGAAGCTAGACTTTCTAGCAAGTTTCTAAAATATGTCTATTTGTCTCTCTGTTTTGGTGTATAGCTGGGAGGCGGGTGTCTGGTCAGAGTGCAGTGCCTCCTGTGGCTCAGGGGTGCAACAGCGGCAAATTCAGTGCAGGCAGAGTTTTGGGAATCAATCCACAAGTGTTCATCCACAGCGCTGCGCCGGTTTGGCACGTCCCAATACCACCCAGCCGTGCCAACCCCAACCCTGCTCACACTGGCAGATCAGCAGTAACTGGAGCTCTGTTAGTGTATTTTCTAGATTATAACTCTGGTGGTTTAGTTATAAACAGCATGAATCTTTTGTCATTCTCTGAAAGCTCCCCTGAATGTGACTCCATGATTCCCAACTCATCATCAATTTCATTTGCTCTTCACATTTTCCCTTCCAGTGCTCAGTGGATTGTGGGTCAGGAAAAAGAACCCGGAATGTCCGCTGTGTCAGTAACCACGGCAACACTGTTAGTGATAGAGAGTGCAATGCAAGGCTTCGCCCAATGAACAGTGAGGATTGTCACATGGGTCCCTGTGTCACCAACTGGTACTTCTCTGATTGGTCCAAGACTGTGAGTATTGATCAACCAAATTCGTTGCTCTTGTGTCAAAACAGCTCATGTTTTTATATGATAGAAGTTACCTATGTTAGAGTTCATGTGAATCTAACTGTTAAAAAAATGTAAACAAACACCTATAGTATCATTTTGCTACACCCACTTTTCAAACCCCAACCAGTTTTGACGTTTATGCAAAATTCAATGACTTTCGAGCATGTTTAGGCCCTTAAAAATAATACTCTTAGCACTTGCAATGGGGTTCTACGCACCTTCAGTGCTCAAGGCTTAAAATGTCTCTTAAATGTATCCTTTTTAAGAATTTCATGTTTATGGTTAAGGAAAATGTGTGTAGTTTTAATGAAATAATGTCTCAAGAAAAGAAGTACTGTTAGGAAAAGATGTTTTACTGTAATGAGAAAATATGTAGTTTTAAAAAAATACGTTGAAATTAAAATGAGAAATATGTCACCATAGCTAACTTTAGCAAAAACAATACTTATTCTGATTGAATCACAATTATGATTGTCTGCATTTTTTGCTAAATACTATAATTGTCCCTACCTTGTGTATGCCAGTGCTCAGCGGTGTGCGGCCCAGGTGTGCAGCGCAGGGAGGTCTTATGTTTAAGCCCTGGTGGCTACAGAAAAGGGGATGGAGCAGGAGCTGAGTGCGTGAGCGAGAAGCCAGCAGATATGAGAGTTTGTAACCCAGGGCCCTGCACTCACACACACATGTGGTACACCGGCCCTTGGGGACAGGTGAGCTTGCACACAGGTACACACAGATTAGTGTGTAGGCAAGATAAGTGTGTATTATGACTGCCTGTGTGTTTTTGGGTTCCCAGTGCTCTGAGGTGTGTGGGAATGGCACCCGGCGGCGGGAGGTGATCTGCGTGAGGAAGAGCGTCACTGAGTTTTCAGTTTCTCTCTCCAGTGAGTGCTCTCACCTTGAGAAGCCTGTGCTCGTCCAGGAATGTGAGCTGCAGCCTTGCCCTGCACGTTGGCTCACTAGTCAATGGAGCGCGGTGAGGAAATGACATCATTACAATCATATCCGACTATTGTACGAATAATTCTTGTGTTGAGACAGTACTCAGCAGAATCTTCTCTGAAAAGTACATTTAAGTATGTACTATAAAGAGTGAATATACAGAATATATGTCTACATACTGTACCCAGGGAATTTTTTTTAGAAAATATACACAAAATCATTTTTTCACTCATAGTTTATGGTTGGGTGAAACCATTTACTGTCAAACAACTCTGTTTACCCTTTTTAAATCATAATGACAACAGAAACATTCCAAATGACCCCGATCAAATGTTTAATATTTTGTATAAATGGCCAAGAAATCAAACATTTTCCCCGGGTGTATAAACTTATGAGCACAACTGCAATATATTTAAGATACAATCAGCAACTTTGATTATTCTCTAGAGCAACTATTTTATTTCATCTCCTCAAAATATTTTGAACAAGACCAATGTTAAAATCTTAGGTTTGTGTTCAAATCTTGAAAATTATGTAGATGTATTAGACATAGATAAATATTTCAAGCTTTTATTGCTTCAGTTGTTGATTTTTTTACTCATGAAATCAAACAAATTACTAGCAACACTTCCTGACCTGAAGACAGTCACTAACACCTTCCACAAGAAGGGTAAGGTCTTTTTCACATTTCATCTGTGTTGTTTGCATATTTTTGCTAAGTTATCAGAGCATTCATGCTGCGTGCAGGGACAACTTGGACAAAAAAAAGTGAAAATAAATGCTTGAAATATTTAATTACATATTTTTCTCTGTAAAAAATGTACTGATTTTACTTTCTAAAATTATTATTTTTTCATAATGCAAACATGTTTAGATGCACATTTAATGCGATCATTTTGCTTCTCTGACTTGCCATATTAAAGGTGTTGATGATTCTTCTGAATCTGTTTTTTATTCGTAGTATTCTTTTCCTTATTTCATGTTATTGCAAATTGTTTCTCTGAATCTTTTTGGTGTAGTGCTCTCGTTCCTGTGGCGAAGGGCATCAGACACGAGACGTGCGATGCGTGGGCACAGACAGACAACACAGCGCCTCCTGCAGCCTGGAGACCAAACCTACACTTGAACAGAGCTGCAACATTCTGCCCTGCAGCCCATTTGAAGGTGATTGTAAGTTTTGTTTCTTCCAGGTCTTCCCTGGAATAAATAAAATAAAATACAGTTCATTTTGCTCAGCTCTTCACTTCTCTCTCTCTCCCTCTAGATGAGAACTGTAAAGACAGACAAGATAATTGCGTAAAGGTGGTTCAGGCTCGACTCTGTGTCTATCCCTATTACAAGACAGCCTGCTGCGCTTCCTGTACCCAGAATGCTCAGCGTGCCAAGCGACATTAGTTACATTTATACTGTGATGCGAGTGTGAGACGGGCGAGTGAATGAACAGTCATGCTTTGGCCTTCCCCAAATGATTTTTTCTGTTGCAAATATCTGGCTTTTAAACTTTCTCTTTGGCCCACTTTCTTTCTCTGGGTAAGAGTGTTAACGACCAATACAGAAGGTAATTCTACACCGGCAACCCAAATGCACTTTTAATTCAATTAAAAAAAAAAAAATCAGAGAAACTTTCTCTCCCAGAGAGGGCTTTGATTCTGTTTTGACAGATAGCCATGAAGAGCTTTTATTTAGGAAAAATTAAGCTTGAAACTGGCCTTATGAAGATTTGATGATGAAAACTATTTTAAACAGAATTTTTGACATATTTTTTGGTAATGTGGTGAATTAAACTGCACAAATAGACTTTATCCTATCTCTGCCCCTAGTTGTGATCTGAATCCATAATTTTTTTAGACATTTGCTGCTGTTTGAAAGAGCAATTTTGAGTTAAGTCTTTCTTAATTTGCAGATGAAAGTCCCTGCAGTGATGTATGGTGAAGCGCAGGTCAATTTTTAAACAAAAAAATGAAAATAGTGTACTCAACCTGCTTCCTGAAACAACCGACCAACTGTGACCCGAATATCATTAAAATATTTTTGGATAACCTGCTCATTTTGGATCAGCCAGTGCATAACTGGTTTTGTTCATCTTTTTCTAGTGAACCCTGCCTCTTTAACCTCTACTGGCCCAGTGAGGTCAATGTTTTTACAGGACTGAGAAAGTTGGACATTGGCCTGATGGAGTCCTCAACGAGGATTGAGCACTCTTAAAAGAAGGACTCTCCTTTGGGGCACAAATACTCCCTAAAGGCTCATCGTGTTCCCTACATGTCTCAAATAAGGGAGTTTATACCAGTGCTTCAACCATGCTCTCTATAGGCCACAGATGCTTAGAACAGGATAGAGATTCTTCCTAGATGTAGCCAATCAGAGAGCTTCAGTGCTCCATCAGCCAATCAGAATTTTTAGAGCTATGTCACCCTAATAGATCTACAACTACAAGCTTTATCAGATATCCAGTATCATCTCTTTCAGCTAGAGACGTCCTAAGACCTCGTCAAAGCTCTATCAGCGAATCAATCTTTGTCCCAGCTCTGTGAGTCAATCAGAGATCTCATCACATATCTGTCAAACAATAAAACCACATCACAGCTCTTTCAGTGATTCATCTTAAAGTTGGAATGGCCATTACGAGCTGGTAAATCTAACATATATAATATAATTTCTATGGATCATGCAGATATTATCAAGTTATTTCCCACTCTCATCCCAAAAACCTTATAGTGTCAAATTCATTGCGTACGTGTGAGCAGGTGTGTGTGCGTGTGAAAGGGAGTTTCTGTATATATTTGTGTATGTATATTATAACCTATGTTTAGGCAGGTAGCAGAAAAGCTCTGTAGAAGTTTATTAAAGATGTTTTTTTATGTATGAAAAAGAAACATAGCTATTTATCTATGATTTTAAGCATATAATTTATTTTCCTAAATGTTTCAGTTACTGTCTTTGTAAAAATCCAGATCAGCTTTGTTTTGTATCTATGATGCTTGTTTTGGATTAAACTGAGTGCACAGACTTTACCACAGCTATTATTCTTAATAAAATAAATGGAAATCATCCGTACAGTTTATTTATTTTGTCTTAGTATTCATATTTTTATACATAGGTTACAAAAATTCATTGTCAGTTACTGGTTTGGCTTTTACTTAATGCTTGATGACAAAGAATTTAAAAATCATACTTAAAGATAAAATCATCTTAAGAGTCTCCATCTGTTGGTAAAATATAACTTTAACACTAAAACGAGTGTCTTCTATGCTTTGGTTGTCTACATTTCACACTTTGACAATCAACTTTCGCACACATATTTTGTAATAGTTCAGAATCAATGTGTACCAAATAACATGGCAAAAACATAAACTATGTAACTAAAATACAGAGAAATGGAGATGCACCTTTTCTATTGCTTCCATAAAGCACAGCCACATTGATTTAGTAAAAGGAAAATATATATTTTCAAATTAGTTCAAATTGAACTTGATTAATTGTGATTAATAACTGGTAACAGTGCTGGAGGATTTCTGATTGTTGGTGATGCTTTCCTGGACTGAAAGATTTGGGGTAGCCTCTGCATTGATTGGAAGCATCTTGACTTCTTCTCTGTTGCTGCGGTCTGTTCGGGATGTTTTTGAGAGACACTGAAATCTAATGTGATCACAAGCCTTAAAATATACAAAAAAGCCACAAAGCACAAAGCAGCACAATGCTGAGAATGACTGTTGGTATCTTGTAGGTTTCTTCTTTGCAGCTGGTGTCTGGTGTCTTGACGTCTTTGTCTATGTGGAAAAAACAGCCAAGTGCATTCAATTAAATATTTATGTTTTGTGAATTAAGTAGAGAAAACTGGTTTTATGTAAAATCAGGCTATTAAAGTGTAATTTATAGAAAAAAATGAAAGAAAATTTAAGTTCTTTAAAATCATTAGCTGATACATTTTATTAAAAAATGTAGAACAAAATAATAGGTATTAGAATGAAAATGCAATAAATTAAATTCATAAAGAAAAACATTCATTTGAAACAAATTATTAATGCACTGAAATAAAATACTAAATGCATTAATTAAATTAATCATAATTAATTAAATGCACTAAACAAATCTATATATTATATTAAATCTAAATAAAACAATATAAAATTAAAGCAATTTCAATTATACAAATGCAGAGTTAACAGATAACACATTAATTTCTACAAAAAAAAAAAATGGATTTACCATTTTAAGCTTAGAAGCGACTGTAACTGCGTTTGTCCAGTCTTTGGCATTGACTTGACTTGAACAATCAATCTTATTTTATTTTATACATGTACAGTATTTACAGTGTTTAACTTTTTTTTTAGATCTTTTTCCCTTGAATCACCATCATGTTGACAGTTGATACAAAATAATGTTTAGATGTAGGCCTATTATATAATATAAAATAAATGTAACGTAATCTGAAATAGTCTGTGACGGGAAGTTTCAATATAATTGGATAATTTGAGATCATAATTTGTGTAATATTTGAGATTTTACCTTTGTAATGAAGAAAATATGAATGTGGATATCCCTCTTTGGTCTCACTATTGATGTAGCATTGATAACCCCCTGAGTCGGTTTTCTGTACACCATTGATGGTAAGAGTATAGTTTCCAGTTGAAAAACAGCTCTCTTCCACTTGCCCTCGACCGGTCAAACTTTGGTGGATATATTTCACTCCTCCTCTCTCATAATGCAGTATTTTTGTTTGATTGTGTAACCAGGTCACATCAGCAATAATCCCATGACATGGGAGAGTGATGTTCTCTCCCTCTGTCACTTGGATATTCAGAGCATCTGATGAGAAAAACAGAAATATGTAAGTCTGACCGCAGATCTTATTAAGGTTGATTCTTTTGTACACTTTTATATCAAGAATGGGAATCATTTTCAAAATTCAGAAAACCGAAATTCGGTAAAGCATCCTCCAAATGTATCCCAACCATTCATTTATTTTCAAACCCGCTTATTCCCTTTCAGGGTCATGGGGGTCTGCCGGTGCCGGTGCCAGCACACATTGGGTGAGAGGCGGGGGTACACCCTGGACAGGTCGCCAGTCCATCGCAAAGCATCTCACACTCACACATTCACACCTAAGGGGAATTTAGATTATTCAATTAACCTGATGCATGTTTTTGGGACTGTGGGGGAAACCGGAGGACCCGGAGGAAACCCACGCAAGCACGGAGAGAACATGCAAACAACCTTCTAACTGGAAGGCCACAGTGCGCTGGAAGGCCGTATCCCAACCATTTTGAAGTTACTCATTAAATGTACTGACTTATCCCAAAACATGTCACTATGAAGAAGATTTGACTATAGCCCCTAAAGAAGAGCTGCCCACCGCTGGAGCTATTAATGTACAAAGCGCAAAATGTACGTGAATGTGGTGGGATGATTGGGTAACAAAAATTTGCTTTTAAAGGAAAGGAACTAACCTTTTTGAAGCCTTTCTATAACTCATTTCCACCAATCCTTCAGTAAATCTAAATTGTTCAAATATTACAACTATATTGTATGAAGGAGAACATGAAGAGACTTACACAACACCTGGAGAACAATTTGATTTTTTTCCTGGTCACAGACACACTCGTAGCGTCCGTTATCCTTGTATTGAGCAGCTTTGAGCAGAAGTTTGTTGTCCCTAACTTTGAAGTCTTGTGTAAAATCTCGTTCAATGGTCCAGAGAGCATTGCTGTATCTAGCAATGACATGGTTTGAGTCACCAATCTTCAATTCAGCTTTATTACACTTGCTGGAGTCACAGGGAAAGCTGAAGGGCTCTTTCAGGAACACGGTGTGGGAGTAATTGAAAGCACACATAGCTAAATAAACATCAGAGAGAGAGAGAGAGAATATGTCAAAAGTGTCAAAAATAAATGAGAAGCATTCATGCACTAGGTAGGTAGGTAGGCAGGCAGGTAGGTAAGAAGGAAGGGACTGGTCAATCACTTGTCAAATAACATAGATGGGCTGACAATCGTAGACATCTTATGAACCAAACAAAGACTCCAACCCTACCGCACAAATGAGTGATTGCAGAGGGACAACGACAGTTGCAACAGGTAATGGAATCCTAGCAAACCGTACAGATGAGTTGCCAGTTAGATATACACAGCCAGGAAGACAGACAAGTAGCCAGGTAAATACATCGTTCCAGCTGGACAGATAGGCAGTCAGTAAGGCATACCCAAGCAACAAAACGGACAAGAAAACTGTGAGGTACACCATGCCAACTCGACGGATAAGCTACCAGTGAGGGACACCCAATCAACAATACAGACAGTCAGTGGGGTACACCATGCCAGCTGGAAAGATAGGCAGTCAGTAAGGGATACCCAAGCAACAAAACAGACAAGGAAACTGTGTACTCCATGCTAACTCGACAGATAAGCAGATAGATACAAATAGACAATACGAACAGGCCCACAAAACAACAACAAAAATCCTGTAAAACTTTAAACACGTGTAGTCTTTGTCTTACCAGGAAGCAGTAGGAGGAAGAGATTCCATTTGGCATGTCTCATCATGATCATCTGACAGAAATACTACAAACAGTTTTCAAAATCCTTGTGAAATGCGAAGAAGCGTGCACTTCACTTCCGTATCTCTCCCCTTAAATGATGATGAAATTTCTTAAAGGAACAGATCCATTTATTATTTCATGTCTTTATTTATTCTCCTGAATCAGATGAAAGCATGTTCTTATTATAGTATTTGCATTTCACAATGTGTAATACATATAGAGGAATTGAATTGATGTTCCTCTTGTCCCAACTATTTACATTATATATTCAGTTTTGTCAGTATGACAGTGTATAAAAATACGTATAAATACATAGTGGATTTTTAAGTCAGATTAAGACGGTAAAATATGCCTATATGCAAGATTTCTGGAATTTCTAGATTAACAGTGGTGTGTAATAACAAAGTAAATGCAATTTGTTACTGTACTTAAGTAGCTTTTTCAATATCTGAAATCAGAAAATAGACATGTCTCTACACTGAAGTGAATAACTTCATTGATCAAGGTGCACCTTGTAAATACATTTGTTATGAAAAATTAAAGGGTTAACTTAAGCATACAAAGTTAGTCTTCTAAACATTTGTCAGTTTATTGAATTATCCTGATTTAATACTCGGATGAGTCTTAAAATTATTTAAATATTTTAGGGTAGTCTTGTGAAATAAATTATACCAAGATGTATATACTGAAAGGTTGTCAACATATGTTACAAAAGTGTACATCTAACACTTGTGCTACACTGTGATCCTATAGCCGCTCAACAATGAATGTCTTAGTAGGTTTTCAGCAATGTTTAGTGTGATTGTCTTTCTGAAAGATCCAGCCCTAGCTCAACTTCAACTTTGTCACTGATTCCGACCGTTTCTCCAGAATTGTCTGACACTGGGTGGAATTGTCTGATACTGAGTGGAATCCACGGGGCCGTGATGGAACTGACCCCAAATTTGAATGTAGGTAGCAAGTATTTTACTTGGAATACTGTGTTGTCTTTCAGTAATGCTTAACATCCCTTACTTTCCTCAAATAACTCTATTTTAGTTTCATAAATTCACCTTTTTCTTCAGTGTCATACATGGTATGTGCAGAGAAAAGGCGTTTTCCACATTACTCATTCATAGAGGATCTCTGTGAGCAAAGTGCACTGCATAGTTGAAAGATGCACAGTAGATGATCTTGTATGTATTTGGAGCTGGTCTGTGGGTTGTCTGTGACTGTTCTCACCATCCTGTACCTGAGACTTTTCATAGCCTGCCATTTTGAGCCTTAGAACAGATCTTCTCATTCCTAACAATGTTCCTTGCAGTGGAAATTGGGACAGCTTTCTGTATCCTTCCCCTAAACCATGATGTTTAATAATCATTGTTTTCAGGTGATCTGAGAGTCGTTTTGAGGCTCCCACGTTGCCACTCAATCGAGAAGAATCAAATGTAAACACTTACATTAGGCCTTATTTAAATACCTTCTCATGATTGGATTCACCATTGTATGGAGGTCAAGGGTCATTGAGGTTTCCAAAACAGTGTAGGGGTTTTAAAAACAATAAAATCACAAGGGTGCACTTTCATTTGTATAATTTATTTGTGCACTCGTCTAATTTAGTTTCAATAATTTGTGGGCAGTCTCCATAAATCAAATTAACTTTATATCACTTCTCAATTATGACTTTTTTGTCCTCTATAATAAATATTTAACTGAAATTTCTCATCCAGACAACCAATGATTTTATAAAGGCAAATCATGAAAATGTATTGGGGTGCCCAAACTTTTGCATACCACTGTAATTATTTTACATTATTTTTGGATGAAGTATGTATTGTTCTAGATGCGTTATTCTGTCTATGATGTAAATTTTGATATCGGCTTTCTGGAACATATATGACAGCAACCCCACTTTGCTGAGCGGTATCACGTGACCCACAACAGGTAACTAAACTGCGATTTGTTTTGTGATTGAAATAAACATCCCAACTTCATCAAGATTATTTACGGTTTAATAATAAAATATATGAATATGGTTTTAATAAATTGTTCGATGTAAAAATTGTAATACAGTTTGTATTCAAAAAAGACCATGTTGAGATCGAGTAAAACGTCCAGGCAATATCGGATAATTTAGCATTATTTGAAGAAATTGAACAGTAACTTTTCAACCGACGGATAAACTGAAGAATGTGACTTCTAAAAGTTTCGAGGCCTTACTTGAATGTAAATCATCCAATACACTAGGAGTGGCGCAGCTGGCTCTCGCTAGAGCCCTCCAGTTTCCTGCTCTGACGCGCTTAAGGGAGAGATTACCGCCGCCATCTTGGATCAGTGCAGGTTGTTTAACTGGAGAAGTCAAAGAGCACAAAAACAACAGAAACATCTGGAAGCGGGCAGTCAAACCGGCGTCGAACATGACATTCGACGTAAAGTCATGACATTATTTTTAAAGACTTTTGAGAAGTGTAGTAGCGCTGAAAACAAGAAACAAATATCTTTCATCTGTAGCTGGGAAAGTAACGTTAAGGGTTTGTTTATGCTAGCTCGCACGCTAACACCTTATGCCCTTTGGACATGACATCTTCTACTTCAGGTAAGTCACAAACGACGGTGTTAGACATTACATACAAAGATAACATATATTGGGTTTACTGTTTTGTTGTAAACTTTCAGTTGAGTGGTTAGCCTGAGCAGCTGTTTACTCAGCTGTTAGATGGAGCTGATAACGTTAGCATGTTTGTGTCATATACATAACTTAGCTTCTCCAGTGCTTTCACAGGAAATTAAAAGTTAGTTTTTAGCCTTTAAAGAACATTTGGGGTTATGGCGGTCAACTTTGTCTCATGTGGTGCATTATCTTCTGCTGTCATTTAAAAGACCCGAATAACACTCTTAAAGGACTACAAGAGCTTAGTGTTCTAAGCATAGTCTTCAATCTGGGATTGTTTAATATTATGATTTATTCACATATTAAAGTGACTACTGACCATTATCATTTATTCTTATGTTAAATGTTTTGTTAAAGCTATAACTTGAACTGTCTTTCTAAATCGATGTTGTCGAGGTAAATAATGTTCGTTCAGCTTAATTCTCTGCTGCTTTTGCTTATCTTGCCTCTGCTAAATAATGTAAACATTTACATCGACATCAATTGTACATTCATTAATTTGTTTTAACTATGTTAAATTTGACAGCAGATATTTCTGTCATTATCGGCTAAAAGCATTTACACAAAATATTAAGGGTTGTTATGCTGCCTGTGCTTACTTCTAATTAGTGTTGTGCAAGTTACTGTAATATACAATATATATTTCTTGTTACTTTGATTTAAAAGTAATATTTTACCTTGGAATATTACTGTCTCAGAATTGTAATATATTATATGGCTCTCATGCCACTTTTTAGTTGATTTTGCCAAAATATCTACAGAATTATTGCTGGCCATTCTTTAACGACAAACTGTACTGCAGAGCATTTTACATGCAGTAGAAAGCAATATTATGTATCATAATGACTGTGGCCTATCATGGTTATGGCAATATGGCCTGGACATTGGATATAATTAACAACATGAAAGCTCAAGACAATGCAAGAAAGGATTACTGCCAGAATTGCAAATAATCTAAAGTGATTATCTGTCAAAATCTTGAGTATATATATTCATATTACTCATATATTAATATTATATTCATATCAACAGGACTATATGGAAACACAAGTCCCATGTCAAGATGCACATTTTTTTTTCATATAGGTCAGGAAGAGTTATGTCATCGCATCCGCCATATTTGTAGCGTGACACCACCGTTGTCATGGGTACACACTAAACAGAGCGACTCTTGCGAGTCTTTTACCTGCTTATTATCTTTTCGGGGTCACAGGAGTCTGCCGGTGCCTGTCTGTGTCACTCTGGCACAAGTTTTCAGACTTTTCGAAGATCAAGCGGCATCAAGGCATGCAGAGACTAAATGAATTTCTGGTGCTTTTTGCACATCTTAACTCTGTTTTTTTTCCCTTGCTCAAGATGTTTTTTTTTTTATTGCTAGTGCTTTTTCCCGATATTTCTCTTGGGTTTATACTAAGGTTGTATTTGACAATAACATTCTGCTTGTCCTTACGTATGTCCATCTCACAAATGTACTGTTTTCTGCCAAACAGTGCACAAGTATATTCACTAACTTACTTGTGGTATTTTTTTATAGGTTAATGAAGTTTTTATTGTGTGTGTGAAAAGTTGTTACTGTGTTACTGAATATGTACAGAGTAAAATATTAGAAATATCATTAATGCCTTACACTATTGCATTATATTTTACTGCAATACTTTACTTTTGTGACTCATTACTCCCAACACAGCTTATAATGGTTTTTTTTTTTGAGGTGCGATGGATTTAAAAATGACAGAATCAATGTCATAAAGCTTTGAAAAATTACCCAAAAAAGGATAATTGTATTGGTTTATGTCTCTATGTTTCATTTTTCCTAATTCATTTGAAATCTCTGTGCTTTTTTCTGGGGGCTGTGCGTTATAGATATGCCTGAGGTCAATGGTGGCTCTATTGTCCCAAAATCCAACAAGCGACAGGCCACGTGAGTCAACCAAACTTGAAACTTTCTCTGGAAAAAAGATAATTGTTACTTTTTGTTGCTTTACATTTTACAGTACATTTTCTTTTTATAATAATGCAGTTACTGACAGTCCTATTTTAGGTTATTTTCTTTTTTAATTGGTAAATGTTATTGATTAATATTAATTTCTTTTCATTGCAGCTCGGACTTTGATGATGATGATGAGGGAGGAAAACACTTCAGGTTGGTCATGAATCGCTCAGAGGGGTCACAGAAATAAACATTGTTAATAGCTGTGCATCTCAGTGTTGAGTTTGAAATGGGATAAGTGTAAATTATTTTAGAAGTTATTTTACCCAGACATTTGGAAAATAATTTTGAAATGATGCAAGATTAGAGTCAAAATGAAACGTGTTGTACTTTTTTTTATTTGTTGTATAATCGCAGAGCCCTGAAGGGTTGCAGAATTCTAGTAGTTGTATATTGAAATTTATCTGAATAATGGATTCTGATCTTCTGGCAGGTGTTGAATCATTTCATAGAACTATACAGGTAGTTTGATTGGCAGCAGCAAACTTTTCCTGATTCTTGTTATAGTGTTTTCATAGACATTCACAGTAATTGAATTGGCAAAATCCTGATTTGATAAGCACCACAAGTCCCCTTTGTAAAGCTGGACTGAGAGACAAGTCAAATACTGCGTACACACTGCCTCGACTGACATGAAGAGCTCAACACACAGACAACAATCATCCTCCAACCCAAATATGAATCATTCACATGCAACGGACGCACAAAATCTTGCCTTTTTTATTTAATTACATGCTTTACCTGAAGAACACTTTTAGGTTACGAGTGAGATGCACTTTTGAATTGAAGTGAATCATGGTAAAATTATTTGTCAGACAGATCTTTAGTAAATTAACCCCAAAGAGATTATTGCATATAATAAACTTAATTTGCCTTAATATTGTTGAACAAATTGAACAAGCTTGAACACAGAAATAATTTTCTGGCTAGTTACAAAATCATGGGTTACTGTAAACAACAACTGACACTTTTACTATTTCAGCCAAATATTGCTACCCCGATATTATTGAGATGTTATTAATAACTTTATTATGTTTATGTTGACAAATGACCATGGCATAAACGGGATAATCAGTGCTTCACCAAGTGTATTAATACAGATGAAACCGTGGCTGAGGCAACCTCCCTCTGCTTTGGTTGCTCCTTTGGCATCCACCTCATATTTTAAAACAATTAAAATGACAGCTTTGAGTTGATTAATTTATGTTCTAAAAATGATCACCATCTTTAGTGGATGGTAAGAGTGGGTGGTAAAAAGGTAAAAGCGTAAAAGAAAATGACATAGCAAAAAGGTATAACAATACCAAGAGGCTACATGATCTGAAATGGCTCTAAGCTTTCCAGATCACGGGCTTTTCATTGAATGAAAACAGCAGTGAGCTCTTTCTGACCTCTGCCTAAGTATGATTCCGATCCAAGTCCACTCCCACGGGAGGGTCTAGTTGAAAGTTAAATCCGACAGTGTTCGAGAGACCACTTGACCATAGATGGTCTTTCTCAGAGACGAAGTGACCAAATCTGGTGCATCTTTCAACCTTTGTTAATTAAAGCAATCAAATATGTTGATTGTAAATGTAATCCTTTTAGCACCTTTGCAACACAAAGCAGTTTCAAGGAGTGGTTGAGAATCTCAATCCCTTAGCGTACACTCCTTGCAACACTGTTAACATTATGCTGTTCATAAACGATTAGATGAATGTCAGTGTCAAATGATAGGATCTTAAATGTAGCGTGTAATAGGTTTGTGTTTAATGCATCGATTTCTCTGGATTCTCAGATGTGACGATGATGGAGGTGGATCAAATGACAAGGAGAGATTTGCCAGGTAATTGCAGTAGTATTTTTGTGTTGTTAAATGTAAGTAAATGGTTAGAAGTGGCTTAAATGTGAGCTTTTCTCTACTGTTATGTCGAATTACTGTCCACTCCTCAAATGATTAGACTCATTGGCATTTATTAGTAAACAAAAAATACATGTTGCACAGATTCAGTGTCTTTATTTTTTAACACGTTCACATACTTTATAGATTCACGAGGCTAAGACTTGCATAGGGACAGAAAATGATCAAAGATGTGTGTCATGCTTCTAAGGCTGTGCCAAATATAAAATGTAATAAAAGTAAAACCAATCTTGATTATGAGATGTGGCCTTTTTTCATGATTACTGAGTTCCATTTGTCTCACTTACCCCTACATCTTATACCAAGTGCGGACATTATTCACCAGAAAGTTTATTTATTTTTTAAAGAAATGCCATCAGTCTATTAAACCAAGCTTAGGGCAATAAACACACTGTACGTCAAGTAAATAAGTTAGCACCTTTAGCTGGCCTCATAGAAACATGACGCATTTCTATTCATGCCTTGGATTTATAGCGTTTTGTGACAAAACACAATGGAGTTATCACAATTAATTGGGAAATTGTATTTTAATTGGAATTATTTTAAAATAAGTATTACAATCTGGATTTGACATTTTTATGTTTTATGATAACCTTTGAGTAAAAAAAAAGTGATGTTTGGTAAATGAGTTTCAGGAGGAATAATCATGGGATGCCATCAGCTGCTCTCAGTCAAGCCATCACTCACTACATTATTATCCACTTTTCACTTCACTGGGTGGTATAATGCGAATACCTTCCATGGGCAGAAGAGCTTGCCTTCTACGTTTGTACCCTCCACTCTATACTTACAAGTCAGGCACTGGTGGTGAACTTGTGAACCCTAATTTTTACTCAAATTCATGTGGCCTGGGTTTAGTAGTAGTGTTTATATTTCTGCTCCATAACCCCTTTTATACTTTTGTATCTTCTTTTTTCCTTTAACGTTCTTTAGATTTTAAGTGGAGCGTCTCTTCCTACTCAGCATGTGGAAACATTTGGAAATGGAAACTGATGAGTGCAACTAAATGTTAGTGCTAAATTAAAAATTGCAGTTTAAAAAAAACAATGCACCACTATTTAGTCAAGCTTGAGTCTGAGGACTTATTTTGAACTCAGGTTTTTTATCTTCATGATTTTATCTTCCTCTTCTTTCTCAGGTTCTTTAAAGAGTCTTTTCCTTCAGCTCTCATGAAAGCATTCACACTTTTTTTCATAATTCACTATTATTATCTTTTTTCAATTCAAGTTGCAATTGCATTCGCTATTCCATTTATGCATTCTTAGTTTGCTTCTCATACATATCATATCTCTCTCCTCCTTCTCTCCTCCTTTCTGTTCCATCCATCGCTCATGCCACAGGGAGAACCACAGTGAGATCGAGCGGCGACGGAGAAATAAAATGACTGCGTACATCACTGAGTTGTCAGACATGGTGCCTGCCTGTAGTGCTCTGGCACGGAAGCCTGATAAACTAACCATACTCCGCATGGCTGTGTCTCACATGAAGTCTCTGAGAGGCAGTGGAAATACTAGCACTGATGGGGCTTACAAACCCTCATTCCTCACAGATCAGGTGAGTGTTAGTTCAAAAGCATCATTCATTTGGTACGATCACAACTATGGAAAAGTTTTGTAGGGGTGTGCTCTCATTTGTAGTTTGGTGAATTTCCTCTGGACGAAAATAACAATGATTTAGCCTAGGTCTTCAAATGTGCAATTTTAAAGGCACCACACCTTAATGCACCGTGATGTGACCACATTATCAGGTTTTTGTGCTGTCTGTCTTATGCGACTGAACTTACCAACAGTGTTAGTTGCATTTTGAAGTGATTTTGCCCGTAACAACTTCATGTTCTCAGAGCTCATGAAGAGCACATTCATGTTACATTCATGTTACAACCAGATCACACTAGAGTTCAAGGTCTATTAAGAGATCTCAGTCCGCTCACTAGGATTCAGGTGGCCGTGTTCATTATTTAACTCCATGATGTGCAGCACACTAACTGGGCAATCACAATAGGATTAAGTTTATTCTAAACATAACATATGTGACACACCCTAAAGCATCAAAGTAGTTTATTCAAGAAAATCTCTTGGTTATAAACTAGATCGTTAAAAGACCGCGGCTCTCCAACAAACTATTATGTTAATCTTTCTGAAAACTTAGCTTAGCAACATATTAGCTCCTCCCCGATTAGCAACTCTACATAAGCTGCACTCAACACTTGACTCTTCTCAGGGAAGGGAGGGACCTGAGGGCATGCAAATGTAGCACTTAGATTATTCACAATGAAATAACAACGCAAATATGGGGCAGACCGCCCCTCCTATTTAATGGTAGGGGAAACACTGGCCATAATTAAATCCATATAAAATTCCACAAGGAAAGGTTTATTTAGGATATTCTGACCCAGTGGATTTTCCCTTATCTATATTAAAAAATAAAGTCTTTATCTGACAGATGAATTTATGAATAAATGAAGAAGTCCAGCCTTATGTTCACTTGTGTTTCACTGAAATTTCTCTGTGTACTTAGGAGCTGAAACACCTGATCCTAGAAGCGGCGGATGGTTTCCTGTTTGTTGTTTCCTGTGAGACTGGTCGAGTGGTGTATGTTTCAGACTCGGTGACCCCAGTGTTGAATCAGAGTCAATCAGATTGGCTCGGATCCTCTCTGTATGAGCAGCTTCATCCTGACGATGTGGAGAAACTCAGAGAGCAACTCTCTACTAGTGAGAGCAACAACAGTGGTAAGAGTTAGGACACTCCGACAGAATACGATTGTTTACCAATTCTCCCGAAACCTGTGTGAGTTTCTTCTGTTAAATGCAAAATGCTGTAACCAGGGATGTCATATGACTTGATTGTTAAGGGTCAGGATGCATAAAAGTAAAAACTACCCTCATTTAGCACATTTTTTGAGCAAAATCTTAAAATCTTATAAAATATAAACAGCAGCCACCAAAGATTGCCTCAAAGTTGTGCAACATTTTACTCTACTTCTAGTTAAACAGCCTTAAATATTTGGCCTATTCAAGTGGTATAGCTGTAAATACTGCTATTTTAATAAGAAAAAAAGTAAGGATATGATGGCCCTGCTTAATTCATGAGATGTTTGAATACAGAGAAACACGGCAGTGTGCAGATCCTTTAATGTGCTTTTTGTTTTTCCGTTTAACTTATTTTCTCTGTCTCCAGGTCGGATGCTGGACATGAAAACTGGAACTGTGAAGAAAGAGGGTGGTCAGGCTACGGTTAGGATGACTATGGGTGCACGACGCTCCTTCATATGCAGGATGAGGTGAGAAAGATGACATTAATTAAAAGCATTCATGACTATCATTTTTTTAATTAGTGTATTTAAATATATTTAGTAAGATTAAAGAATACAAATAATTCAATATACTTTATACCTGGTTTTATTTGCAGGTGTGGAGTTTGTCCAGTGGAGCCAGTGTCTCTGAACAGACTCAACTTCCTGAGGAGCAGGAACAGGTAAGATTTACTGTATTTCTAGATCCTTCTCACTGCCTAAAGAGGACAGTTTATTTGTATTGCACTAGTTAAAGCATCTTACCTTGGGTAAAATTTGAGGTACTCATATTTTATAGTCTTTTTATGACTGTCTCTTAATGTAATTTTTTCAAGAGCACTGTTAACGGTATTAAAGCTTGTGTAGAGTGTGTGGTTTCAAATGGTAGATAATTACTCTTATATGCTCAAGTTTTTGTACTTGGAAGCTGCTCAAACAGTTGTATAAATTGTTTACAACCATTCAAATTGTGCATCACATATTTTGCTATAAAACACCTTATAAAAAAATCCTTCTGATGCAGGAATGGGCTGGGTCCTCCTAAAGATGGTGAGCCGCAGTATGTGGTGGTTCACTGCACAGGATACATCAGGTCCTGGCCTCCTGCAGGTAATGCAAACAGAAAATTCTAAATTCTAAAATAAAATTACAATCGCATAACCCATTGTTCTGGGTAAACAGTGTTCTTTAAAGAGATTTCTGACTTTAAAGACCTCATTTCTCATCTTTCTCATCGAAAGATCATGCACTATTTGATTCTTTGGTTCTTTAACCCATTAGGCAAATAGATTTTCACAAATAAATTATCCCTAGTACCAGTTTTATCTTCTGAATTCAATCTCAGATCCTTTCTTTTATGATTTTATGCAATTAAAGAATGGTGTAGTCTGCTATGAAGTTTGTCATCAAATGTGTAATAAATGCTTTGAATTTGAATGCATCTTGCAGGAATGTCACTCTCTGAAGAAGAGGTAGACACTAATCAAGGAAATCGCTCCTGTTTGGTTGCCATTGGAAGGTTGCAGGTATGGTTTATTGGTTGGTTTGGGTTTTGCTGGTACAGAAGAGGATATGGGATGGTGGTGGTTGGTGCTATTTATTGGAACGTATGATCAAATTGTCTTTTTTGCTCACATTTGTCAATAGTTCATGTCACAATTAAAGAAACATGAATACAAAACATTTTAAAAAGCTGGATAACTTCTTATTGTAATGAATAGTCCCTTTTGCTTTCATGGGGGATACTTTGTGCGAGAGATATGAGTACACACCCTGGACATGTCGCCAGTCAATCACAGGGCAACACACATATTTTTCCACAATAATGATGTCCCTACCATGGAAATTCAGGATTGAAATTTAGTTATATCATCAATAAAAGCGTAACCATCCAGCACCAGCACAGAACATTTTATTGCTCATTTTTATTAAATATCAATGCTTCAATGTGTTCACTTCAAAATCATCAGCAAAAGCTTTGGAAACACGGACTTCAAAGTGCACAGGGAATGAGATTAAGAGCCACCACTTTACTCTTAATCATGTCTGTAATAAATGGCTTAATGAAAAATGTGTTAATTTTCTTCAGGTTTTTGATTTTTTTTTTATTAATTTTGACCGCATTTGTATTTTTGGTATCTGATTTATTGTTGCAGGTTACTTGTTCTCCTGGTGACACTAACATAAATAACATCAGTGTTCCTGTGGAGTTTATTTCCCGCCACAACTGTGATGGCATCTATACCTTTGTAGACCATCGCTGTCTGGCAACAGTGGGCTTTCAGACTCAGGTGAGATAATTTATTTATTTTTTGTTTATTAATCACCAGTTTTTCCCACTGGAGAGTTAACAGTAAGTAAAAAAAAATCTAATTTCCCTTTAATAAACTCACAATTTTTTATTTTGATTAATTAGCTCGTTTGAACTTGTATACTCTACAAAAGAGGACTCTTTACATACTCAGTCATTCAACCTTCTCCACTATTGACCATCTAAGAAAACCAGGGACAGAATTGTAGTCCTGTACAAGGCTGAGATGGGAGACAAAACAAAAGACAGATGACTTTGGTGTGTCCTCTTGGTTTATAGGTTTGGGAGGTTGTTCGCTAGTGGCAGTGGGGGTTAGGATTAGTATTTATTGAATAAAGGTGTAGAATGTGGGCTATTCTCCCCTCTCATTCAATTAAAATAATTAAACTAAAATTAACATAAACAGAGCCTTATTTTGTCACAGCACCTTGCTGGTTTCCCAGTCTTGAAGAGGCAAGGCTCCCCATTTATTAAATGTGAGGGGAAACACTTTGCAAAAGGAAACTGTTGGACCAGGTATTACATTTTTATTGTTCTTGATATTAACATATTCATAGACCACCACATCATCCGCCTGTCTGGAATTTGCCAAATAAGGTCTGGATGCTGTATTTGAATTAAGAAGGATGAGTCAAATCCCAAGAACCATGTACAGTGGTACCCCGAGATACGACATTAATCCATTTCAGGGTGGCATTCGTATCTCAAACATTTCGTATTTCGAAGCAAGTTTTACATGTAAAACGCCTAATCCGTGCAATGACTGTCAGTCGATGAAAACTTCATGCTTTGAGGGTGCTTTTTTTTTTTACAAACGGGACTGGATGACTGTACTGCATTGATTGGAGGATTAGTGAGGTGATGCATCGTGAGATTTTGGGCAACATTTACTCAGTAAGAGCACTGAAGATGGCTCATGCCTGGGTCTTCAAGGATGTCAGCAATTAATTTAATTTGAATGTAATTTTTGTTTCAATCCCACATAGTTTGCTATCAAGGTCAAGATATGCACATAGAAGACCCTTTTTACAGAAAATAAGTTCAGACCTTCAGAGATTTTTTTATTATTATTATTTGTGGTAGTAGTAGTAAAGTTAGTAAGTGTTCTCAAAAGAGTATAGATTTAGTTGCTTTTTGAAGGTTAAAAGAGACTAAGTTAAAAGAAACATTATTTGCCTTACTATCAATGACTACAAATATTAGTCTCTGTAAATGACTTGAATTGATTACATTTTAAATGTTAAGCTGTGAATTACTTAACATTGTAACCTCACTTAAGGTAACCCAAAGAAATATCTTGTGTTATGCAGGAGCTCTTGGGAAAGAACATTCTAGATTTTGCACACCCAGAGGACCAGGGCTTGCTCCGGGACAGCCTTCAGCAGGTCTGTCTTTTTTTATCAGGCATTCAGCCCTTAAAAAATAAAGAGTTCTCACTAGGGATGCAACAATACTCGGTTTTATATTGAACTGTTCTGTACACCGTCCTTGGTTTGGTACGCCCTTGTGAACCGCGTTTTTGTCGGTTCCATATTTGAATAACTCCTGTACGTATTATTATTACTTTTTTACTGGCTTTGCAGAAGAATACAATGATGAAAACAAACAGTAAACAAAAATGTCTCTGTGTGCCAGCAACATTTTATCAGATGTTATTATGCAAAGGGCAACATATGAAACACAAGCGCTCTTCTGTGCCGTCAGCTGTTTAGACAGCTGTTCCTGGTTTCAGGACCCCTAGGTGGCCATAACTTTTGCCAGCCTTAAATCAATCTCTTGCTGCGCTAATCCACACGCTGCTGAAGAAGCTCATGTCCACCTTGTTACAATGGTTTATGTTAAGTTAAATTGCTAAGCCGTCAGAACCGGAAATCATGGCTAAAAACCGCGGTATGTACTGAACCGTGAGCTTTGTGTACTGTTGCATTCCTAGTTCTCACATATTTCCATATAAATCTGCTCCCTGCCTAAAATCCTCTGACCTTTTTACAGGTGGTGAAGTTGAGAGGTCAGGTGCTTTCAGTCATGTTTCGCTTCCAAACAAAAAGCCGTGAGTGGATCTGGATGAGGACCAGCTCGTTCACCTTCCAGAACCCCTTTTCTGAGGAAATCGAGTACATCATCTGCACCAACGCCAATGTCAAGTTAGTAGCAACACACAGGAAAAGCATACATAATGCCAAATACCAGACCCTAAGCCTGTAATTAAGAGCTGGTTATATGTGTATGTGTGCGCTCACAGTGGTACCTCAAGATACAAAAGTAATCCGTTCCAGGGTGACGTTCGCGTCTCGAACATTTCATATCTCGAAGCAAGTTTTACTTGTAAAAGCCTAATCCGTGCAACGGCTCTCAGAAACAACAGTGTAAGTAGATAAAAAAATGGAAAACCAGAGAAAAATCAAGTAACGTTTCTTCAATCCTTAAATCTACACATTGTTAATGTGATAAATTATAATAAAACACATGTAATATACGTAATATGTACACAAACGTGAAACCTTACCTTGAAAGTGAAGCGATGTGTCATTACAAACATTACGTCACTACATATGAAAGTTAACTTTCTCGACATATTTCATGAATTACAAACACCAACAGGGTTTCAAGCACA
The DNA here is from genome assembly GCA_007224835.1 of Danionella cerebrum. Taxonomy (NCBI): domain Eukaryota; kingdom Metazoa; phylum Chordata; class Actinopteri; order Cypriniformes; family Danionidae; genus Danionella; species Danionella cerebrum. The sequence continues at coordinate 170,007 of SRMA01027433.1, read as the reverse complement.
AGCGTAGACAGTAGCGAGCGAACTGGAGAGAGCGCTTCAGAGAACGCATCACAGGGTTTCTCTAGCTTACGCTACAGAACAGCACTTTTCACTTAATAAACATTATTTCTCTTACGACACCTTGATGCTAACATTTGTTTTTTAGCACAGTATTGGTAAGCTGTACATAATGTGTCGCTGTGTTGTTGAAGTGTTTTGAAGCTCATCCGACCCTTTTTGCCCTGGGAGATAGAAGTGCCAGGAACCCGGAAGTGCATGCAAGAGACGTTATGCAAACAAGCGGAAAAACAGCAGAACTGCTTGTGGTTGTTCGTATTTCGAATGCGGTATCTCGGGGTACCACTGTATATGTGTGTGTGTGTGTGCGTGTGTGTTGTTAGTATTTGCACAGATTTTCATTTATTGTCAATGGCTGTATATAACATTTTTTTTATTGCCAAGACACCAAATAAGAGGAAAATATGAGATATTTACTGTTGATCATCATTTAGAACCATTAACCCTTGAGATAGGCCTGTGCAAAGAAAGCTTTGTTTCTGACTGATATCTGATGTTAAATTTATTATGAACCAAAATGCTGAACAGAGGAGTACAACGACACAATAGGAAAAGTACAAAATATTTCAGCAAACTCAATTGGCCTGGACATGTTTGGTAATTTGGTATGAAGGTATTTTTTATATTTATGCATTATTAATGGTTTTTTTGTTCTACTCAGCCTCCTTTTAAGAGGTTTTTTTTTAATACAGGCCAAGATATGATGAATGTAGAGCTAGTGATGCAGTGTACTGGTAATGATCTCCCAGAGTAACCTTCGCTCTCACTCCCTCGCTCTGGTTTGAACAGTAGAGCTTCGAGTGAGGACAGCCTGTCCCCTCTGTCCTCCCCGGGGCATTCACTTGCCCCCTCACTGGGGCACAACAGTCCAAAATGCCTCTCCACCCCCAGTCCGGGGCAGATCCTACCCAGGTGAGAGCAGTAATCTCTCAGAGTGCCATTCACACAGACTTCACTCCACATGAAACTTTAGACCAAAAGTTTGGATCAGTGTGAAGTTTTTTTGGAGATTTGGAGAATCCTCTGTCAAACACCAGGGAACCTTCTGGAAGGTCTGTGTGAAAGGCACTCCAATCTCCACGCTCTGGTGTTCTCGGTGCCGGTGCTCTTTCGCTGCGTTGTCCAGGATGTTCTGGTGCTCTGGTGGAGGGTTCGGGGCTGTTGGTGGTGGGTTTTGGTGATTTTCTGATGAACAGGATTCATGTTGGTGTTTCTCATTTTTTAGGCAGTTGCAGCAGCAGCAATCTGAGATCGATGGAGGCATGGGTCAAGATGGAGGCTATGAAAGCAACCAGGTCACTCTTTCTCAGGTAATACATTTTTAAAGAATGGATTGTGATCTCTTATGCTTTATATTTATTAAAAAATGTTTATAACCGTAATTTCATCTTTGTGTCTCAGGTTCCTAGTCAGAGCTGTGGTGTAGTTGGTGCTGATCACAGTAAGATTCAAGTCACCAATCCCACCCCTTGATTTTCACCATCTTTATTTGTGTGTAGCAGATGCCCTTTCATCATAAGAGAAGATTGTTTGGAGTCTGTTTAAAAAAAAAAATAGTTTTAGCCTGAGTTCCATTTCGATCCCTTAGTCCTTCTAAGAACGTACATATCCGGAGTATAATTCATGACCAAGTTTTGTTTATGTGCGATGTGTATCTACAATATAAATGGAAACACCAAAACCATGGCATCAAATGAAAGCTAACAACCAGCTGAATCCAGCGATATGCAACTCATTTACATTGCATGAAGTCTTTTAGAGCAGGGAGCGAAAGTTCCCTGAAAAAAACGCCTGCAAAAACAAAGCAAGCATGTAAATCTTGTCTTACCTTTGCCGTTTTTTCAACAAAAGTTATTTTCCATAGCGATAAAAGTCCGTTTGTTGTTATGTCCGGTCGATAGCTTCGCGGAAACTCCATTTTGGCTCTTTTCTGTAGCTCTGTGCTCGCATAACATGACCAAATATGGAAACACTCCTCGTGCGTAAGAGCAGGTCTCTCCACACTCCGCGTCCTGTGATTCGTCTGATGATTTCATGTCTGATGTTCATATATAGGACAGCAAAAAAATCACAGAAAATCTATTTTTATAGGATTTTGTGCCACAATTAACATAATTACATTAACGTTTAACAAGAGACTAGTCAAATTTTAGTTTACAGCTCCGTAGGGGTGACCTGATTCATAGGCATATGTTGTAACATGAAATTTAGGGTTGTGAAGACAAGATAAAGAGATACCATACAAGAGCTTGCAGAAACACTGTGTTTTTTTGTGCTACCAAAATACATCCAAACAAACACAACAAAGCAAAAGAAAGTTATTTACAAAAGAAAAAGTCAGAGCATGTGGACTTATGGACTTTGAAACAACGCTTGAGTGATATTCATAAAGTCCAGTTGAGAGGTTTTTCTGCTGAGCATTTTTTAATAAATATTGACTATTTTTTAATATTAACCTTTAAATATTTGCCTTTAAGTAAATACCTTTATTTTGCTTTGTTGTGGTTTTTATTTGCTATATATTTTGGTGGCACCCCTTCATTCAGTTCTCACGACCCTCAGTAACATGTTACGACAGCATATGTTTTCAGCCCCTCACCTTAGTCTTGAGTGAGAGAAATGGAACTCAGCCTAAATCAAATCACTTTGGGTACAAATGCTTGGTTTTGCACTTTTTTTAAAGGTAACAAGGCTGCTCACTCGCCCCTCTTTCTCTCTCTCTCTCTCTCTCTCTCTCTCTCTCTCTCTCTCTCTCTCTCTCTCTCTCTCTGCTGTGAGATAAGAGAATTTAACAATACAGGATAAATAAAAAAAAAAAAAAATATATATATATATATATATATATATATATATATATATATATATATTAGGCCAAAGTATTGACTACAAAACTGGTCCTGAAAAAGAATGTTAAAGGGCTAATGCAACTTTATTTTCCAAATGCAAATACTATTTTAAAATGATCGTTAATTATCATCAATAATTAATAAAATTGTCCTCATGATCACAAATCTCTACTGTTGAGTCTATTTGAGTTATAAATAATTATATTATATATAGTGAAGCCTTACTTTGGTCTCTTATCCTGCTTCAGATTCTAAAGCCTCATCCTCAGTTGCATCCAGTGTGGTTCAGCCTTATCCTCCAGCAGCATCCTTCCCCAACCCACCACAACCCAACGAAGCCTTCAGGTAACTCACATGCACTCTTGACGGAGACAGCAAGTGCTATTCAAAGTACTACATACATTTTATAGTGTCTCCCCATCCACCACTGTGTAGAACCAGTGTTGTTATTATTTCATCCACGGCCGCTTGTTATACTTGTCTCGTCTTGGCCAGCACCTGACACACTGTGCACACATAGTGGAGAGCATGAGGCATCTGCGGTCCCAACTCTCTGGTAGCAAACATGAGAATGTTCCTTCTTTTTGGGAATCGTAGTCAGCAAAAGGGCTTGGTGCCCAGAAACACAAGCTTGCTAAGAGCACAAGTCAATTTTGCTTCCTCCGTTAATCTTATTTTTGGCATACATATGTTTATTGCACTTATGGTAATTGTAAAATATACAATTGCCAAATTAAGAATGCATTTGTTCTTGGCTTTTTTTTTATTTTATTTGAATAAGGAAGATAAATTCTGTCATGTTAACACTTTTTTTGCATATCATACATATGTATCATTGTACTTAATAATGAAAAGCTAATCAAAAATGTTCATGAAATAATTACACAATTTCTAATATTTAAAGAGATAAATTAAGTTATTAAAAACTATTTTTAAATAAACTAAATATTATTCTTCATAGACTAAAATTAGACAAAATCCCTTTTTTTTGCTTTCAAACTATACAAAACGTTTTGTTCTTTGTTGACTAAATGTGTTACTATTACTATTTTAAATAATTTAAATGTAACTAAAATGTGGCTAAAACCAAATTATTTTCGTGAAAAAGACCAAGACTTAAACTTGGATTGCTCCCAAAAACCCTGTGTAGAACCCATCTAGATTCTAAGTTACTTGTACCGCACTCTGACTTGATGGTGAAAGGGACAAAGAGACTGAAATTATAGATGGTGAGGTGTGATTGATTGAGGCAAAAATGGCGTCTGGTTTGGAGATTTTGATCTTGATCAGGATAAACAATTCTACTGCTCGTCTCTGCCTCTCTCAGGTCATCTGGTGTCTCTCAACCCGTGATGCCCATCTCTCACTCTGCTGGCCAGATGCTTGCTCAGATTTCCCGCCAGAGCACAGCCACCACGGTTAAAAACACCAACAGCTCCATTCAGCCTCACACAGCAGCCCCTACAGTGCCCCCTGTGTCCTGGAACAACAGCCACACATCCTTCAACTCACAGGTGAAAGACTTCAGAAACTCTTTGATGCTTTTGGTTCGGTTTGTTTATACAATTACATATTTTTCTTCATGTAATTGTATTTAACAATGCATAAATATAAAAGGTTTTATTGTCATTTTTTGCAGCAGGTGTCTGGGCAGATGGGAAAGAATCAATCTTCTCAATTTAGCATGGGTGGTTTTAGCTCCTCCTCATCAAATGTCGGGGGTTATAGCCCCGCCCCTTCATCCTCTACGTCCTCTTCGTTTGGACCAATGGCGAGAGCCTCGATGACAAACACAAACACGGGCTACCAGCAGATGACTAGCCATGCTAATCCCTCTGCTAATGGATACGGTATACTCATCTATTCAATCTGTTCACAAGGACCGATTTTATTTCACAAACAAGCTTGCTTATTGCCACAAATATTCAAATCAACATCTCTACTCTAGAGCTATAAAAGTTTATCTTAAGTATAATATGATATTGTGCAAATTGTTGCGTAAGTTTATACCGTTTTATGTTTATCCTCACATATTCACGCCATGAGCCAATCATAACTCTGATAATATAAAACAAGGCTGAGATGGGGCATGGCGAGACATTGATGTTGGAAGGTTCCACCTCGATAACACCCATTTATTCCCAACCTGGAGCTACTCCTAACTCTCCTTGTCTTCCTCTGATCAGGTAATGTGTTCAGCACCAGGCCAGCAGAGGCAGTGTCGGGATGGGCGCAGTGGGCAAATCAAGCACGCCCGCAAAGCACCCCTGATGCACCACAAAGCAGCCAGCCTGAGATCTTTTCTGTGAGTTTTTTCCGCTATCACTGTATGAATCTGTGTAGTTCTAAGTGGCATTTTTGGTTTCCATACATACTTCTCTTTTCGTTCTACGGATAAGTTAGCATTATGAAATTTCACAGGTCATTACGACTAGTTTTTTTTCTAGGACTTGAAACACAGCTTTTACTTCATATCCAATGTAACAATTGGGACTGTCAGTAAACCGTTCCCAAAAAAGAAAAGATGTCTTTGATCTTTGTCATTTTATAAACAAAGATTGATTAGTAAACTGTGATTTCTCTCTTTCAGGATGTGCTTTCGATGTTGGATCAGAGCGGCAACTTCAATAACACTGATTTCCCAGAGATCCCCATCTTCCCATCATTTCCAGAGTGATAAGCCCTCTCACTCACCTCAGTCAAATAGAAAGGCAAGTCTAGGCAGCGAGTAAAGGAGAATAGTTGAACACGTGATGAATATGGAAGATTGAAGCCATAATGTAGTGAGTGAGTAGCAGATAGACGCAGAGGGAATGACAGACAGATAGATGAATGGGACAGACAGGATAAACCTGCACGAGAAAAGTCTTTCAAAAACATACGCACAGACAGAAATGGATCATACAGGCTATGTTCACACTGGATCTTTTTTCTCAGATTGGATGTTTTAGATGGTTTCTTTATTAGATATTTTGCTGCGTTAAAGTAGGAGACATTTGTGTATTGAATAAACAGCTGCAGAAAGTACTCACAGCCAAACTAATACACATAAAGTGAAGATAGTGGAAAGCAGAACAGGGGATGAAGGTAAAATAAAAAAAAGAATCATTTTTTGCAGGAAAAAAAACTCAAAACAAGAACAAAATCAACACGTGGGTTGACTTTTGGAAGTTACCAATTATGATTTTAATAACGCATATGATGCTCATGCATAACGACCGAGGGACACTACATAGTATGAAATTAACTAATTTTTTTTTTTTCTCAAATGCTGACACACTTTTTACGTGTGGCAACTGTGTGTATATGAGGAGTTTGGTTCCAAAATGCGATAAACACCATTTTTAAAAAAATATATGAGTTCCACTTCCAAATCTGAAGTGTGTTGTGTTCACATTTGAAAAGCCCATGATCAATTTCCCCAAAAAAAAACACAAAATTTACCGTGTAATGCAATACAAGTTTGTAATTGTAAAGTTGAGATTTCCGTTACTCAAGTTTTTTCCTCAAACTGCAATAACTCTACTAAAGCCAAGCACCGCGGAAAGAAGATGAGGTGCTGAGGAGGTGGAATAATGCTGGCTTTCATCTGCAGCAAAAGCTTTTACCGTATTTTTTGCTGTATAAGAGAAGGCTGTAATGTTTCATACCTGCTCCTAACGATCCGCTCTATGGGAGGATCGACGAGCAGAGATGGGCGATGACGTCAGCGTGCACCGCCGGGTGTACAAATATATCGCGCCTCTCCTACGGCCGTGCCCGCCCTCCACTCCGCGGCGCTCTGCATTCGCCGTATAAGACGCACCAACTTTTCCCCCTCAGTTTTGGGGAAGAAAAAGTGCGTCTTATACGGCGAAAAATACGGTAATTGTTTCATGACCATTCCATGAAAGCAGAACAGAATCATGCAAGTTTCCAGCTGATCCCAGTCTCAAAGTCACCGGGATACGAAAGGAGAGGCTGCAGCACATGGGCTCACTTGACCCGGCAGCGGATAATTATTAATAGAACAGAACAGAACTAATCCAGTTGTATAATTTTTAAAACAATTAGCTGATAAAGGTTGAATAAATATCTTATGTCATCTTTCAAAACAGTTTTTTTTTTAACAGCGGTTGACTAGTTTTTGTTTTGTCTCCAGTTTTGGAAAAGCAGTTTTTTATCAGAGAACATATTATGTAGAGAACTTATTTTGTTGTCCACAGAACATCCACAGAAATGATCCACAGCCTTTAAGTATTCTGAGTAAAGTACAATGCTTTATACAAGTGAAACCATGGAAATCAGATCTGGCCTGCAGAATGTCCTGCAGTGTGTGCATAGCCTTGAACCATAAATGAGCTACTGCTGTAATCACGCACAATTGCTAGAGTCACATACAGTTTTTCCAACAAACCAGAAGCTTGAGTCGGCCCTGTCTGTCTCTAACTGTTGTTGTTTGCTTATGAGTGTTCTGTTTCTCTGGTATGAGCTTATATTAATTAATGATCTCATCTTTAGAAATTAACCAGCTTTAGTTTCCAGTGGTTGGGTTTTAATGGGTCCGGCTCAACAGGATGACTAATCTGAAACCGTCACCGTCTGCAATATTAACTGATTATGACCATGGAATTATGAGTCATACTGCCTCCACTTGTCACCTCTTCTCCATTTCTATTGGTCAATGAAGAATATGTGCCACGTCTACTGCATTTAATTTAAAGTGGAGGGCCCTGAAACCTGCCCTTTTTTATTTCAATTGGTTGGTTTAGCTTGACAATTCGCCATCTTCACTCTTAGAAGTCAGGGACCCCTTTTTAATTTATTTCAAGTACAACAAACCTGTTAAAAAAAAATACAGTTCCGAAAAAAATTTTTCACTGCAAAATTGTGAACAAACAAAAGTTTTTATGTTTAATAACAGTAGAAAATGTTGCGAGAAAAAAAATAATCTCACAGGTATTGTACTTTTAAGGGTTATACCTTATTTTCACCATTAGATGGTACTGATTTGGGATCTGTATAACAAAACTGAAAGATGCATTTTCTCACATTTTAATTTGAATTACCTTGCAAGTTATGTGGCATAAATGTTCATTTCAATCTAAAAATATCAAAATAATAACCTTTTTGAAACCTACATATTATCAAATCAAAATTAAACAAAAGATGGGTCAATTTATTCCTATTTTTATTTAAAACAGCCGCTGTGATTGGCACATGCACCGGGCATGCTGAGACTTTTGAGAGTCAACATTTATATTGGAAGCGCTATCTTTTTTGAATTTATGCTGTAAAATTTATATTATTGATGCTGTACTCTTGTGTTTATAAATGTATTATTTTTTTATGTTTTAAAGGCTGTGATGCATAGTTAAACATGCAAGCTGCCTTAACTCCATCGCAGGGCAATACACACAATCACTCACACATTCACACCTAAGGGAAATTTTGATTATTTAAATTAAATATATCTTAAGATAAATTTATCACGATGAATACATGCCGTCTAAAAAAAAACTGTCTATTTTATGTATGGAATTCTAATAAGGGAAACGTCACTATAAACCATGTAGAATACTTAGAATGGTAGAACTTTCATGTAGCGGGCAGCCATTTTTGTGAATTACTCTTGGAAGGTCACATTCATTTTTATTACAAAACTACATAGACCAATGGAAACGAAGAGGAGGTGGAATGACACGTTATTGTGATTGGGGACTAAACGTATTTGTAATGTTTTGGTGATTCTTTATATGTTGAATAGGAGAATATTAGGGTTTGGATGATGAATCTGAAATGCTTTAGTTCTTAATAACAAAAGTCCTGACATAAGTGGTTTTCATTTAAACTCTTCTCAATCCTGTTTGCTCAAACCATTCAGAGCAAGCATGGTTTAACTGATTCAGGAAATAAATCTGCTCAAATATGAACTTATTGATTGATTTAAAGTTACTTTTTGGCATGAAGAAATGTTCAGGTTTCACTCAACTTGTTTAATAAGCAATAATGAGCAGGATGCTTCTCCCTAAAAGCCATTCAAATGCTTTCTGAAGTGTGGCTCTTGTGTTTTAATACAGAGAAGCGTATGCTGCCAGGCTCTGTCTCAAGTTATTGTGACATGAAATTGTACAGAGAATTTTAAAGCAGTTTTGGAACTTTGCAATGAAATGTTAAATGCTTCTTGTCTTTCTCAGAGATTATTGCAGCAGTTTTCTTGTTCAGTTCAACTGTCTGTTCAAAAGGCAGTTTGCACAGAAAATAAATATATATTAAATGTATGTAAGATTTTAAAAAGAGCTCTTTGGAATTTTGTATTAAATTTCTATTGTCTAAAACAAGTTTGTTCTGTCTTTATTTTCAACCCTGGAAATTTTAACCTGCTTCCTAATGTTTTTTTTTTTTTTTACCGTTGTTGGTTTTAAAGATATTCAACTTTCTACTAATCTGATTAAAAGGAGAAAATACATAGCCATCGTATTCCTAAGTTATTCATTCATTTTCCAACCCGCTTTTTCCCTTTTGGGGTCACAGGGATCTGCCAGCACACATTGAGAGAGGTGGGGGTACACCCTGGACAGGTCGCCAATCCATCGTAGGGCAACATTCACTCACACATTCACACCTCAGGGGAATTTATTTTCAATTAACCTAACCGCATGTCTTCACTGCATTGACCAGCTCTTTCCATATAGTTCAGGCCTGATTATTTGCCTCATTGATGCCCGAGGAGAGATCCAGGCCCCAGTTCGAGGGACTGATTTCACTGATTGAGGAGTGCACAACCTGAAACAGATGCTACTCATTTAGAATCAAGACCAGAGTATACCTGAATGATTTTAATCCAACATAACAGGTTTTCGGGGGTAAGAAATCTGACTAATAAGCAAGTGATCAAACGCTTTTTAAAAATTCTTTAAATTTTTTAAAGACTCAATTTAAAAATTAATGTGATTTTGGATAGAAATGCACATATTCTAAAATTGTAGATGCCCCCATGATTTCGATGTAGGAGAACCTGCAAAATCGCACTGTGATCAAATACTTATTGTAGTGTGGGTCAAAACCAGCTTTTTGCAACAAATGTTCCAATGACAGGAAGTGAGAATTGCCTAAGTTCCTTATTTAAAACGGTAGGTGAGCCAAAAAGTGTGTTCAATTTAAATAGTGTTAAAAGCCATGTGGGAGAAAACTACTCAGATGAGACCATACTTTCAGCAAAAAAGCTGTGAACCATCCACACTTCTTAATCCCATGATGCAATGCAAGATAAATTCTTAATTGCAGAAAGGAGATGCAACTGATGTAGATTAGTCACATGACCGTAACAGTGTAGTACATTAGACATAATACCTTCTAGCTTACTGCTCTTCACCTTTAAATTTGAATGTGCTCTGATCACCACTGGGTTTTTCACCTACTGATCAGTATGCAAGTGCGTCATTTCCAATGGGCTCTAATGTGCCTACCTCTGACTTAAACGTTTAAGTCTTGTGAGGATTGAGAATAGTTGGAAAAACAGTTCAAAGACTGGTTTCTGGTGGTTGTTTTAGTGGTACCTTGTTTGCAAATAGTATAATCACATTTAAATGAAAGTGACTGTGTTTTGAGTGTGTTTAATCCCATAAATGGCTTGATTGTTACCAAAGCCCTCTTTAACTATTCATTGGGCATACAGGTGCCAGGTGTAGGTGTGCGTGTCTCCCGGGCCAGAGGAAGACTGCTAATGCTAACACCGTCACCCCAGATAAGAGAACATGGAGCCCTGACCGAAGGAGTCAGGTGGTACGCTCCAAATACAGAAGTATGGCTTTTGGGATTATTTTTTAACTTTTTTTTCACAATTTTATTACATCTGGACATCTTTGAAATGGAAAACTGGGCTGTGTGTCTTTGACTCAATCTCTGACCTGACCTGAAACAAATGTGGTTGAGTTGGCACCTACAAAAACAGGTGTGTAGGAAACGTCTATGTTAATGAACTTACCTCGTTTTTGCTCTAGTGACGACTTTAGTTTCTGTGCTGGAATGTGAGACTCACCTGTGGTTCTGTTTTACACCCTCAGGAGCTCAACACCTCTTGGGTTGCAGTGCACTGGTCAGTGTGAATGAATGGGTTTTCAGAAATTGAAGTCCAAGCCACGTTTTTGTTATGATAATGATTTTGGATTTTCATGGATTTTTTTATGGGTTTACAGTGAGCTCAGATCAGATACTTCTTGTTTTGTTTTGTTTTGTTTTGTTTTGCCTGAAAACCTGGATGTTTTTTGCTTAACCTCACACATATTAATATGGCTCTTCCTCCATCTCTCATCTGGATCCATTCATTTGAAAGACTCTTGGACGAAAAGGCTATCTTTCCCAATCAGCATTTTTTATGAGCTGATTTGCAGATTGTATTTTTGTGATATTTAGTTTCATTTTCATCTATTTGACTCATTTTAAGGTCAGATTTTTGTCTCTCTGGTAGCTATTTTCATTCAGCTAAATCTTTGCTCATTTCACAGTTTTCACAATCTCTCATTTTCTTTTTTTCCATCTGATTTTTAGCAATTTTTAGCTTGTATAATAGATTAGTTTCTTCTGTTTTCTGTCCTTTCTTTTTTAGACTTTGCTCTGTTAGTTTTCTTTCGTCATTTGCATTAATTCAACCATTTGTTGTCTTTCCATTCTTAATTAATGCATTTTTCTCTTTATGTTAATATTTCTCAGTTCCTCTTAGCTTACTCTCATCTCTTTTTTTGGTTCAACATTTTTTTCCTATAATATCAATTTTTACAGAATTTTTTTGTTTTAAAGATGTCCCTTTGTCTACATAGATCTGTTGTTTAATTTTTATCACTCTTATTTAATCCTTTCATTTCTTTTTTTCTTAGAAATGTGCATTTTTGAGACTATTTCTTTTGAGACCCTTTCAAAAAAATCTTTGTGTCCTGATTCATCCTCCGAGGTATTTTTATTTTACATCCTGATTTTTATCTTATCAGATTCCGGGACCATTGGGCATCTTCATTTGCTAATGTCTTATCAGAATGTGGAAATGGATATGCAAAATGAACTTTTCCTGAAAGTACCGTTACACTTCTACATTGGGGCTCGGCAGTGTCTCATCAAGAAGTGAATCGTTGGGTAAACTGCAGATGTCTCTTAGAAAATCTCTCTTTTTATCGCAGACTCATGGGGCTTCAAAGAGTAATTGGACTGAGAGTTAGCTTTCAAGAAATGGATCTGAGCTCATCCCTAGACCTTCAAGTTTCTTCCATTTTTAAAACCTTGGGTCACAGTTCTATTCATCTTATCACCATCATTTTCCTGATATATCTTTTTACCTCTTTGTTAAAAGTTTGGGTAGAGTGATTTATATTTAATTTTTGTTTTTAGAATGAGTGCCTCAATTGATTTTTTATTTTTTTAACATTAATTGTTGTTCCAACAATTCTGTGACTCACATTTTTGCACCCCTACCCTGCAAACATCAAATTTTTGACACTCAGCACCTGGTTCCTGTTCCTCTACTACAAGGTTTTTGCAAATTTAAAACAAAGGCTTTTCTTTGAGTGAAACCTCAGTGAGCATCATGGATCTTCCTCTGCCGGTGTCTCGCCTGGAGGTGGATGTGGATCTGGGTTTTGCTCTTTTCTTCCTGGCTCTTCTCTGTTTGTTTCTGTTGGTGACTATGGTCCGATGTGCTCAGATGGTTTTAGATCCCTACAGCTCTATTTCTGTCTCCACCTATCAAGAGGAACAAGTGGAGGTGTGAAAATCCTGAACTGACAAAGCAAAAGAAGGTTTCATACTTTTTTCACAAAAAGAAACTTTTACTGCATAACAAATTTTTTGTATTTTTTTTTTTAATGGAAACACTTTTACTCGAGCCAGCTCCAAAACACAAAAAGATGGCTAGCTTCTTCACACTCTTTGCCTGAGTTTCACTGCAAGTCCTGCTGCAGCCTGGTGAAGATAGTAAGGCTGGACTAATGAACCGGCTTAAAACAAGAAAATCTGCCCGAAAAATGGACAAGATAACAATCAAGATAGTCAGCACTGTGCTATGTCTTTAGTTTAAGTTCTGTGTGGATATTGAACTAAAATGTTGTTCCTTTCACAAAAATCCTGTTGAATTTGTGCATATCATTATTGTTGGATGAATAACAAGAAGAGCTGGACTCTAAAATAGGGAAGAATTTAATCATTAATGGTGGCTAAACGCAAAATAATTAAGAAGAAAGACTGATTGTATTTGGCTGAGAAAATTCTGGGACATTATGGATGGAAATGGTATTTTAAGCAATCACAGAATCGACCAGGAACTTTGGATTTATGATTGAGACCCTGCAACATCTGAATTTTCATGGATTATAAACCCACTGAAGCTAGTTGGAACAAACTCATAACCCAAACTGACAATAAATGATGCTGTTTTGGTTGCATGTGCCCAAAAGAGGTGAGTGAGAGCATGAAAGTATTTGCCTGATTGATTATTCAGAGTTCAATCTTCTATTTCTGCTCGAGTGAGTTTTAACTGAATCAACTGGAGTGGTGTGAAACTCTAAACCAGTGGATGTTATTACATATCTCACTACAACACGCTTCATCCAACAATAGTAACAATAATTCTAGAAATGTTATGCTAAAGACCTGAATCTCATGTTGGTGGGCAACATTTGCAACTGCATAAAATTTAAACAAAAAAATTATTAAAAAGTAGAATAGCCTTTTTTTAATTGATTTTTAATAAAAGTTAGTTAAAATTGTAAATATATTCATGCAGTAATAGGTGTTGTAGTAACACATAGACAAATGCTGTCATGCACATTCAATAAAACTACTTAGCTACTTAGACAATAATAAATGTCAGATACTGGTATAACAGAACGTTTCTCTCCCTTTGGTTTGGAGCTCTTAATGGTAGCTGCTGGGATGTAAGCTGGTTCTCCAAAGCCTAAGACATGTCATTGGGGTCATAAGGAGGGCACCCTCCCTGATCAAAATTTTGTTGATCTCCTGAAGGCTCAAAATCTCTTTTTAATATGGGGTTCTGGGAAATTCCCGTATCGATTCTTAATGCATGTGCTTCACGTAAGAGGATATGAATATTCACCTCTCATTAAAATAAAAGTTGTTTAAAATAAACAAATGTGTGCACCCTATTATTAATGTAGATGAATGTAAAATTTGCCAATTATGAACTTAAATTATGATCATTTATTCGCATAAAATGTCTTAGTGTGAACTAGCAATTAAAGCAAACAAAACGGTGAACTCAATACAGAACTTTATTCATAAAATGAGTGCGTAATGTGCTTTTTTGTTGATTTTACAAAAGCAACAAATATAATTTATATCTAACTATTTTGACAAAGATTTTACAGGGTTTTGGGGTGTAAATTTTCACCATAAGTTACGTTATAATCGTCTGTTTTTTCGAAAGCGGAACAAAGACTTTTAATTTGACAGGAGACACTTATTTTGTTAACCCTGTAAGACCGTTTGTAGTGTGCGCGTTTAGAAAACTAACTCGCAAAATCTTATTTAACTAGGATTAATTTTAGCGTATTCAACACGACCTCGCACGTGAAGAATATCACCTGGAGTACTAGATGACAGTCGAGTTTTAAAGACAAGGTTTGTTAAGAACGTGTCTTCTGCGATCTCAAGTGAAGGTCAGTGTTGGGCGCAGATTGAAAACACGTTTTTTAAAAGCAAATAATGTTGTAGTTTAGTTTACGAATGTGTTTTTTTTTATAGGTATAGCGATGTTTGGTGGATTGTGGAGAAGCACACTTGCTTTCTGTCAAGCATCGAGACCCTTTAGCACAGGTTAGAAATTGAGTTTGTACGCTCTGGATTCAAGTGTTACTCATAGACTTTCAATTGGATTCAAATTCCAGGCTAGGAAGATAAAATGTCAACCCAAACCAAGTTTCTTGCAAACTGTCCGAGGTCTTCAAAATGTTCTTGCAGTTTGCACTGAAATATCCCCACAGCATTATGCTCCCATCAACGTTTCAAAGGCTTTTGTTTAGCAAAATTGAAAAAAAAAAGTCAAATATTTATCTATTTAGATGTATTCATTGCATATGTGCAAATTTTGATGCAAAATAAGAATATGTTTATATAATTAAAATTTCACATTTACAACTGTACCTTCAGTAGGTCAAATGCATAAACATGTTGATGCTTTACATGTTGTAAATTGAAATGCATTACCCAAATTGAATGGAAAGGTATAACATGTACACATACACACACACACACACACACACACACACATACATGGAAGCAAAGTGATCATTTAAATGTCACATGTTATCATCAATGCTTAAATTCTGTTCTGTATTTAGGCTCTTGTTTGAGAATACGAATAAATTGCATTCCCAAACCAAAGGACGTGGACCGTTGGACGGAGAAGAGGAGCATGTATGGAGTCTACGACAACATAGGAATCCTTGGTGAATTAATCCTTGAGTTAATCAGATTTTATTTCACTTTTTGCTGTAAACAACTGCTAAAACGCCACAAAAATGCCTTAAATGTGACAAAAATCTATTAATATCCTAAATTCTTTGCAGGACCCAGCTAACTTCTTTCACTCCCAACATTTAACAATTCACTCAGGATGTAAACATTTTACAAAATTGTTTTTGATCTAACACCTGAAGATAATTTTGTCAGCCAATACATTTGATTAATGGGTGTGTAAAATGTGATCTGGTGATGTTGGTTTGTAATTAAAAATATCTCTAAGTCTAGATGCCTAGGCCCACCTACAACCACTTCTGCGCCTGTTTGCAGGTGGTATTGACAATTATTGTGATTGGCTGTCAGCGTCGGTACCTAAAATTAGTGCAAAAGTAAAAGTAGTTATGGAAATATTAACTCAAGTAAGAGTAAAAGTAACAATCCCAATTATTACTTTAGTAAAAGTAAACAGAGACTTCAGATCGATATGTAAAGAAATAAATATAATATTTATTACCATTTTATCAGTAACTGAGGAACGGCAGCAGTTTAAATGAGTTTGCTTTTTACAATGACCGCTAATGACCCCAGGTCAGTTGCTATGACGACAGATGAGAGTGACCATGTCTTATAAATATGTGACATAGGTAGGATATTTTTTTTCACCACTTTTATTTAGAAACTGTCACTGGTTGCATTAAACCTGTTGATCATGAAGTTTTAGACCAATAGAAATACATCTTTTTGTTCCAATTGTGCATCAGATATATATAAAACTGTGGCAGATTTTTATTAAATTTCCATTTTCAAAAAACAATACTCATAATTCTCAAAACATTTCAGGGGATTTCAAAGCCCACCCCAAAGATCTGATCGGGGGGCCGGTGTGGGTACGGGCTTTCAAAGGCAATGAGTTGCAGAGATGCTTAAGGAAGAGCAAGATGGTGGGAGACAGAATGATGACGCAGGAAAAACTCAACCTGGACAAAAGGATCCGGTATCTGTACAAGCGCTTCAACCGCTATGGCAAATACAGATAGGCTGACGGCGGTGTGTGTGATTGATGGAAGACTGACACATGAGTCGCCAGACTGTGTTTCGCCCGTCCCTTGCACCACTCAGCATTCATTCAGCTGTGAAACATGTTCGTCTCGTTGTCATTCACACTTTAAACATTGGCCTATTCCTCAGAGTTTATTCAACAGTTCTGAAGTGTTTGAAACTGGCAGATTAATAAACGCTTACATCTGACCCAGAATCAGAAGACTATTTTTCACACAGCACATGATCCTGTGTTCCTTTTAAGATAATATTGGACGCAAGTACATTTCTTCGGTTAATTTCAGCAGTCTGTTTGTTCTTAAAGACATCATTGGAAGTATTTCTTGGTGCTGGAGAATGTGCCCATGCCAAACAAGGAGAGTTCGCGCTAAGTTACATTAAAATGTTTTTGGTAATTTGTGTAATAACTTGCCACCGTTGGTAAAGATCACTAGTTATCCAAATGTTAATGTTCTAGAATGCTTTTTGGGCTGGGCTTTTGCTGCAGCTCTGTATGCTTCTCTTGCTGTTATTTTCACTATGTGGCTTTCTTATTGAATAAATCGTTTTTTATAAATACTTCTTTTTAAAGAGTAAGGTAAATTGACTAAATTAGACTAAATGAGCATTGTTACTACATATATCTTTCATAAATGTGTGGTTAGTCGTGATGTGTGAACATCTACGTTTTTAAAACTTCTAAGTGGTCATCAGTAAAATCTGAGATATGGCCCACAACAAAGAAACAGGTGGATGTCTTCTCTGAGCTGAGCCTGTTTTACTTTGGACTTGGACAGGTTTAGTTGTTTAAATGATATTTTCTGTTGTTTTCAATTGATGAACTTGAATTTCCCCTTTAAGATACAAACGTTTTTTTTTTTGTATTTAAATAAACAGAAACTGGTTTGGCAATCAAAATGACATCTCAATTATAATCGTGCAGCTGGAATCTTCTATAGATGCAATGTCTTGGAAAAATACTGTTCTAGATCATTACTGCTGTTTACTAACTTAAAGTAATGTAGCAAGCTTTGGTTTGTAATTGTGAATTGTCTTCATAAAAGACCAGTGGTGGACAAAGTACACAAACCAAGTACTAGTAAAATATAACTCCAGTAAAAGTAAAGTGCTCCCTTCAGAATTTCTCTTGAGTTTGAGTATTTGCCTTTAAATGTACATTTATTTAGTAAGCAGTATTTAGAATTTATTTTATCATTATCATTTTCGTCAAGACTTTTGCTTAAACAATATGTGAAATGACACTTGTTATTTAAATGACATGAGCTCAGAACCTTTGGAACTAAATGAAATAACAGGATTTCGGAGCAGGCCTTTTTAATTTAAGGTTTATTTTTAACATAGTTACAAGTTTAACAAAAAAACATTTTTAATGTCTAAATTATTAAACACATGTTCAGAAGTTTTCTTTTACTATATTGTACCTAAATTTCTCGTCGGATAACGTGACAGAAGCTCCTTTTCTGGAGTTTCTTCCATCATTTATTAAGGCACGGGCTGCAGTTAAACTGACAGTGAACTGCATTAGCGGTAAGTAGATTCCACTAAGCAGCAGCTAAAACAATTCAAAACGAGTAGTACACTGTACCCTGATCGATGGCTCCCGTGCTTGAGCAATTAACGTTTATACTCTCATAAATAAAAATGAACGAGTCCTATTGCAAAATGTAGCCGAGCAAAAAGATATTTGACTTTGAAGTTAAAATAAAAAGTCTCCCCAAATTAAAATACTTAAGTAAAGTACAGATACTCGAAAAAGCTACTTAAGTACAATAAAAAATTACAGTACTTTTACCCCGTTACTGCCTACCACTGACAAAGACCAAACCAGAAGTTCAGCTGCATCAGTTTGAGTTTCACAACAATATAAATAAAATTCAGATCATGTAGAATACAATGAACATAATAAATAAACACAGGAACATAAGTCAAAACAACCCTATATGACACTCTATACTCAAAAGATACTTGTATTTCAATTTAAAAAATAACATGTATTTCAAGTCTAATATCTCAAACAAGCACAGGTGGGAATTTATTTTCACTTGCTTCAAAAGTTTGAGAAAAAAAAAGTTTTAATCCATACAGCTTCAAAAAACATCTTTTTTATTTCATAGACGAACAAAAAAATATTAACATCTGCAAAATGTTATTGTGTGTGCGTGGAACATAGTCTTTAAAAAAAAGTTCCTGCAGTGTAAATGGCCTCAGTAACATCAGATGTGTATTTCTGATGCGCACAGGAAGTTGAGGGCTTCACTTCCTGTACTTGGGCTCAGTGAGAGTGTGAGCTGGGGCTGGGGAACCCTGTAAACTGGGTGTCAGTCGGCTCTGGCTCAAGCTGAGAGAGGAACACAAACACCGGAGGTTATAGTCAGCTTTTAAAAAGCACAAGCACAATAGAGCTTTCAATGTAGGCACTTTTTCCATCATTTAAAAAAGCAAATGTCAAGGATTTACTATTTCTCAGGTACAGTGGATATAATGCCCCATACAAGCAACACTGACCTGCAGTTACAGGAAACCTTTCTGCTATACCTGTGTCTCTCTGTCCTTGGGAAACCTCTGACGCTTCTTCTTGGTCCCTGCTGTGTTCACCCGAGGAAGAGGTGGAGAGGAGACATCCTCGTCTGGACACACGCCTGGATCCACTGCCTTTCCTTCATCCTGCATCAATTCATTTGAATACATCCTGGTTACCCATGATCCCTTGCACTGTTCCACATCAAACAGGTTTTCATTACCTCGAGACTGATGGTGAGCTGAGCCGTCCTGTAATCATCTCCATACGAGTCTAGAGTAGTCATCAGAAACCTAAAGCACAATCAAAATTAAATTATTACTATTACAATAAAGAACAAGGTTTTAAAATAGCCATTTGTCCACCAGCAAATGTGTTTATCAAAGCAAACAATTTATCACATTCATTCATTTTCTACTTCCTCTGTCCTGGGAAGATGAAAACCAGAGCAAACGTCTAATCTTGGACTAGAACTAACGTGTAGGTTCTTCGGCTGCCTCTCCTTGGTCTTCAAATTCTGAATCTGTGTTGTTTTCAACTTCTGAAACATCCAGCTCTATCTGTGGATCATATTCAGTGCTTTTGTTTTATTGTGTCCAAAAACCTGAACCTCTTCGACAGAGATCTGCTTGGTCATTGAGGGAAACATCAAGCTATGAACAGTGAGGAAAATAAGCAAGTTCTCCCACTTAGAAATCAGGGATGGGTCTGAAATTTTCAGCGTAGGTGCACGTCCACTGTGATAGACGCGATCTAAAAAGAAAAATCCAGAAAGCACAATGTATGATTTTTTTACTCTATTTGTAAGATACAGTGGGAAATAAGTATTTGAACACCTGAGAAAATCAAGGGTAATACTTGGTACAGTAGCCTTTGTTTGTGATTACAGAGGTCCAACGTATCCTGTAGTTTTTCCACAAGGTTTGCACATACTGCAGGAGGGATTTTGGCCCACTCCTTTGGCTCACTCATTGAGGTTTCTGGGCTGTCGCTGAGACACACAGAGTTTGAGCTCCCTTCAAAGGTTTTCAATTGGGTTTAGGGCTAAAGACTGGCTAGGCCAGGTCAGAACCTTGATATGCTTCATACGAAGCCAATCCTTTGTTTTCCTGGCTGTGTGCTTTGGGTCAATGTCATGTTGTAAGACCCAGCCTCGACCCATCTTCAGTGCTCTAACTGAGGGAAGGAGGTTGTTCCACAAAATCTTGCAACATGTAGCCCAGGTCATCCTCTCCTTAATACTGTGCAGTAACCCTGTCCCATGTGCAGAAACCCCCAAAGCATGATTATACATCCCCCATGCTTCACAGTAGGGACGGTACACATCATTCTTCTTCCTCCAAACACGCTTAGTGTAATTATGACAAAAGCGTTCTATTTTGGTCTCATCTGACCACATGACTTTCTCCCATGACTCCTCTGGATCATTGAGAACTGACAACTGTGTTTCGCAATATTGAAAACAAACCTAGACTTACCTCCGTTCTTTTCTAAGTCGACGTGTGAGTCTCTGCACTTGATGAAGCCGCCCCAAAATCTTCTCATTCACCTGAAAAGCAAACATTCAGGCTCTTTACTTAAGAATCCAGAAAAACAATAATAGTGCTACAAATGAAGATGCTCTAACCTGTTCGATCTCCTTGCATCGTCTACTGAGCACTTGATATTTCTTCTTCTCCAATTCTCTCCTCTTATCCTCTTGTTCATTATTGTTATTGTTCTCATTATGATTCTCCAGGAGCTCAGAGCCACTGGGGTCCAGTTCTACACCACCCGACTCCAGTTCTGCTTCCAGAATATGATCTCCAAAAAGAGGAGGAAGAGCCAGCCCAGAGAAATCCTCCATCATCTCAAGATGGAATCAACTAAAATGATAAAATAAGCATTAAAATACTAGATGACACAAATTCCCACTCATCTGAAATCAACATAAATAGTACACAATTGAATTGTGTACACAATAATATTACATCAAATCTTTTAACAAGGGATGACAACAGAAAGAAATCCACTAATCGTACCCAAAAAGGTTCTCTAAGCATGTTGCAACCTAGTATTATACATAACTTAGACGAGATGAATAGCTCTACAATAGCGTCTATGATTACATACTTGCTGTGATCATTTTGCCCAATCGAACATTACTCACATTCAAGTTAATCATTGATAAATTAGATGACGACTTGTTGACTTTTGATAACATAAAACGTCGTTTAAACGCGTGTTTGCTACATCACTAACCATATACACAGACTACGAGCGAAATACGACAGTTTATACCATAAAGTAAATTCTATTTTTGCCTTTTGTGGTCTCATTTCAGCTTCCAACATAACCATTCGTTAACAAAAGTCGCATGCGAAATACGTCACGAAAATGCAGCCAATCAGCAACGCAAGTTATCAGGCCCTGTCCCAAATGGAAGAATGAAATGTACTTGCCGTCGCGTGCGATTGTAAATGTAACAGGTATAAAATATATTTATTTATCCCATGTTAACATATTGCAAATAAACAAACAAAAAACATTTAATCTCGTTATCTTTGAACGTTGAAGTGGGTGCTTGCCCCTTTAAAGGCTCTGTCAGTACACGATCCGAAAATTGTATAATTTGTGAAACGTCACGGATTACGTTACAGTTTCCCTACATGGTAGTTTCGCGATGAAAACACTATATGGAAAGACATCATTTAGATAAAAACAAAGAACATGTAAGAAAGTTGTGTTTTTACACACCCATCTGGCAGTATTTAACTATTGGGCTAGTGGATGCAGCATTAAAGCACATTTTTCTTATAAGAGGTATGTTAAGTGACCATGGGTTTGAAAATCAAATCATTAGCCTGTTGGTAATAACAAATCATCTAACGTTTATCAGACACAGCTAGTGAACTCCCAACAGTAATAAAAACACTTGTGTACAACATGCATTTTTTTTCTGAAAGATAGTTTAAAATATGCTAATTGCTGTTGTCACAATATATAAAGCCACATTTAATAATTTTTAAAACAGACCTGCTAAAATTGTTAGATGGACACACAGTGAAGCCTTTAAAAATCACAATAATATAAACCACATTTAATTCTTTTTACTTAATACATTACTTGCCATAAAGCGTTTCCATTGCGACATCACGTGGTACAGGGAAACCGTGGCCTAATCCGTGGCGTTTCGTAAATTTTCTTTCAGGGTAAATCGCTGTTTTCCCGCCTCCTCAGTCCTTTTGACACTTGCCATCAGTGTGGGAGGTCGGTGTCTTCTGAACTCCGATATCTTTTTATATTCTTTTCATGATAAAGTTACCTTCAATGAGGGATCTCTGTTGTGCATTTCTTTGTGTAGACAGAGCGAAGACGAGAGATTGATGAGGTCATTTGATGTGCCTTTTCTCTCTTCCAATTGTCATGTGTTATATATTGTTCATTATTTCTTTGTTAATTTCTGTATACTTGTCTCATCTGCCCTTTTGGCACTTGCCATCAGTGAGATGGGCAGTTCAAAAAGAGATTAATGAGGCCATTTTCTCTCGTCTCAATATCAGGAACAAAGGGTTAAACACCAACTGATGTCCGACTGCTTCACTTTTAAAGCCATCACAATAAAAAAAAATGTAACTATTAACACATTCTTCTTAATATTCCTCATAAAGTTGCAGTTTCGCGATGGTTACGGTCTGCACCTGCTATCTCCAGTTTCTCCCCAATAGTTACGCCACCTGTGTGCAAAAAACAGCCAAAAGCACAATCCAGCAAGTTGGAAAAGGGATTCAAATTATACCCAGCCTCATATATGCACAGTTCAATCCAAAATCCCACTGAACGTTTGTCTCAAACAGCTGCTTTTTAAGCTCCTCCACATCATTCGTTTTTTTTTTTCTATTTTAGCACATGCCAGGTCTAATGATGAAGGCCCGGGAATGCTACAGTAATCATGATCCGTCATTAACATCCATTGGTACGGGTACAGAGTATATCTCTTTGTTATCTCTCTCTTCTCTACCACACACTGGGCTGCGGTGCTTTAACTGTGTAGTCATTCCAGGCACTGTTACAGTGGCAGTTACTAATTTCCTCTGTGCATCTGATGTTTGCCATTCAATAATCTGATCACTGCTGAAATGTTTACTGAAAACCTTCAGTTGCTGATAGGACCAAAAATATCTCGGCGTATGTTCACGAGAGCTGTTTTCTAAGGTTGGACTTTGCAGAACACGAACACAGTGAAATAAATAGCTTCTGCTGTCTATGAAAGCTATAAACACACCTTTTTTCTGAACATTTTCTCCAAACTCCAATACAATAGACTGCAAACCGAAACTCTTACCTACTTTGATGGAGAAGTGCATCACGAGTCTCACGTGGCTGGTGGTCAAACTGCAGTGATTTTCCCCATGGCACTGGCTGCAGAATGATTTCCTCCCATTAAGTCTATGGGAAAAAGCCGAACTGTAAAAATTCTTTTCTCAGAAATGACGCAAATTACACAAATGGTACTAGTTATCTATATAGTTTAATGTTTTTTTTTCTTGGCTCAAGTTTATTTTTGTGTGGCTTATGATGGTTTCGTTCCCCCTAAAAAAAAAACGCAGGCCATGTGATTGACAGTTACACTGAACTGAGCTGTAATCATGTCGTGAGAAAGATCATTTACACTGCCTACGATCAAATTTATAGAAGTTGTCCGCAAATTCTTGTTTATGTTAACAAAATGAGTTGCGACTAGTCAAAAATCTATTGAAGATATCTGCAAATATTTTTCAATGGATATCAATGGGTATTTATGACTAGTTGCAAATAATTTAGAGACATCTGCAAATATATTTATGTCTAGCCGTAAATGATTTAGAGATATCTCTAATTATATTGCTGATATCTTCAAATGAGTTTTGATTAGTCAGCATAATTGGAAATATCTCAAATTCACTTTCTAACTAGGGCAATTAGAATTGAAGATATCTCTAAATGTCTTTATGCGTAGTCAAAATATATTTATTACTAGTCAGAATACATTTATTCCTATCTTTAAATGCATTTGCGGATAGTCAGGTCATATGTTTAAATGTTAAAACGGCTTGCTACACACTTCTCCAGTCGGAGTGTGCCAGTGAAAGTCTGAAAGTGCAGTCGGAAAGTGCCATTTAGGACAGGGCCGCAGATTCCGAGTCACTGCGCTAAACATGACGACTGGTGAGTACGGGCTTCATGCTAGCTGCTCAAATAAGTGATTGTTGTCGTTTTGTTGGTCATTCTTCTCGTAAAATATCACATTTGTAGTTCAATTATGGGAGGCGATTTTGTATTCAAGATTAATACTAACAATAACGAACGGATGTATTATTGTGAGAATGACCTTGGTTTGTTATGCTAACGCAAGCTATAACTTAGCTATAGCTTGCTAGCTATAACGTACGTTTATAAAACGTTAGGTTATATAACGTACGTTTATAACACGTTAGGTTTTATAAACCAAGGTCAACAATATTTAAATTTATTTTTCGCTTTACCCCCCCACAGTTATCGGAGCTCTGAAAAAGGTCTGGATGACAGAACCTTACTACTTTGCTGCCTTTGTCTTATTTGCATCAAGTGAGATACATGTATATTAACATTATCACATTTTAACGTTCAATTTACCTTTTATGATATGTATGTTATTTCTGTGCCTCCACCCAGGTGGAGTTTTACCTGTTTTGAGTCCTTATACCATGATAGGAGAAAGAGTTTCCAATAGTATTCCCTACAAGTATCCAGGTATAGATTTTCATGCATCTTCTTTGTTTGTTTATTGCCAAAAAAAAAGTACAGGTTGTTTCTTGGATATGTTGTATTTGGTATGAAACTTTTTTTTTTTTTTGTCATATTTTAGATATTTTCCGCGTGGAATCTTATACAGGGCATTCTACATAAGGCAGCATTTACATTTTGGTTTCTCCCTTGAGTAAAAAAAAAACTGGCAGGCTGCTAGTAAAGATGGCTTGTTTTCTTCTGATCTCAAGTTTAGGATATTGTGGGCTAATATTATGGTTGAATTGAATCCCAGTCTCTCATTCTGAATGGAGTAAATTAAGTTGGGATCTCTGTGATCTTTTTCTTGGTCGCTGAGTCTGCACTTTCATTTCCTACTAGTCCAGTATGGCAGGGACCCAGCAGTGTTTAGGTAAAGTTGGTTTACTTCAACAAGAATCAAATTGCATTTATATTGATTTGTCACTATGGCTTTATTGTTAGCTCACAAATTGAAGATGCAGAAATCTCCTTCACTTTAAAAGTGAACATATCAATCCCATAAGAAGATTGCCAAATGCAAGGAATATTTATACATGAGTTATCTGCGCATATTACAATCATGGTGCTAACTCTTGGAAGGATACAAGTATTTTTCTGATCACTATTCAAAGTTTACATCTGCACACTATAGTGTTTTTACTGTTCCAGTAACATCCCATAACATCTCTTATGGGTGGCATGACGCACATCAACTTACAGATTATTTATTATTCATTTTTGGACTGTGAACGTGTATTGCTTTTCAACTGAATCTTTTCAATGAACGGTGAAACAAACTCCCTATTAGGTCCCATGCTACATGAAACGTTTATTGTCATTTTCAGGGCTCAAATATTTATTTTACTTGTACACATTCTAGTCAGTTTATTGTTTTTAAGGTGTTTTTTTCTGGATTTATAGCTGTTATACACGAACATAAATTTATTAACTTGGGTAAATGTTCTGAATCATATGTTGGTCAAATATGTTTTAGGGCTGTCTGTAAACCACACGATACACAGCAGTGAGAGATTTGAGATTTTGAATCCTTCTGAAATGCCAGTGAAACTGAAACAGTAGGTTTTAAAAGTGTAAGATCTATTGCATGATTAAAAGCATCTGTTACCAGCCAGATAAGCCTTTTGTAAATGCTGCAAACAAGCCCTGAGGAAATTGTTGCTTTATTGCAGAAACTGTTTCCATGTTCATTTATTTAATGTAATTGCAAAGTTTCTTTCAATTCGATGATTTTTGCATTTCTTTTTCAGTACCGGTTCGGGATGATGGGAATCAGCCAGATTTTCCCGCCCACCCATGTGATCCTGAGGGTGGAAACTTTGAGTGGTTGAAGAAATTTTAATCTTGTTCAGCCTCTTGTCAATAAAATATTCTCATTTAACGTGCTTGTCTTTATCGTCTGTAGAATTCCATCAAATTGAAAAACGTGAGCTGTCTGGTTAATGCTGCCTGTTTAGACACAATAATAAATAGGTAAAATTTAGTTCATTTAGTTTGTTGGGGCAAGAGTAGAGGATACTGAGGACAGAGTTAGGTGGAAACGGATGATTCGCTGTGGCGACCCCTAAACTGGGAACAGCCGAAAGGAAAAGAAGAAGATAATTATATATTTTTATATTGGACAGGTTTGGAATTAAAATACAAAGGGCTATGGCCATCCCGGAACACATTTGGGACATGTCCGCTCAAAGGTTTTCCAGGTATAGAAATTGAATCACATAAAACCATCAGAGTTAACTTAGTTTATTGATTTTTAAAAGCCAACATTTGCACAGTTAAGATGTAAAATCATTCAAAAATCAAAACTAATATTTACAATAACTGACTCCGCACAACACAGTCATATTAGCAAATTTGATTAACATTTATTTAAAGCTGCAGTTCATCAAGCTGAGTTCTTTATTGCCCTCTACTGTCTGAAGCCTGGTACTGCTGCGAGAGACAGTGATCTGGGGATAAACGGCATCTCCCACAAAGCTTTACGTTTTCTATTATACTGTGGTCATTGAAATGGTCAACGAGCAATATAAAATGAATATAAAGCATACATTTGCTCTTTATAAATGTCACAAATTTATAATTGGGACTGCAGCTTTTAAAAAAAAAAATGAAAGCGTTCAGCTGAATAAACCTATTCATGATCAATAAATAATTATGATCAAACACCTTTTGTCCATTTCAAAACCCAGCAGGTAAAACCCTGTCATACTTTACAAACATACCAACATTAAAATGTTTTTTTTTTTTAAATTGTATTTAAATACACAATTTGTATAACAATAAAAGTAAATTATTCCACAGAAATGCTGCTTTTTATTTTAGTATTTGAAGCACTGCCATATTTCACGTCATTCCAGTAAAATATATGACCAATGGAAAGTAGGCTTTAAATTAACTAAAATACTTCAGAAGCAAAATAAACATGTGATTGGAAGGGGTTAAAAATGTAAGAAAATAATACATTCATGGATTAAAAATTGAGCTCTATTGGAATTGTTCTAGATTATTTATTCTAAACCAAGAATACTCTGAAAGCCAGGTTTAATATGATTTAACAGGAAACAATGCTTTATTTAGCTTAAACATGTCAACTTGAATCAGCTAAACACATACAACTTTGAAGAGAGAGAGATAAAGAAAAAGCAGGGGAAGGGAAATGGGGAGGAGAGTAAAAAGAAAGAGCAGACAGGACACAAAAGCAGGGAGCTCGTTACTTCCTGTTTGTGATGTACTTCCTGTTCTCAGAAGTCA
The DNA here is from genome assembly GCA_007224835.1 of Danionella cerebrum. NCBI lineage: Eukaryota > Metazoa > Chordata > Actinopteri > Cypriniformes > Danionidae > Danionella > Danionella cerebrum. The sequence goes on along the minus strand of SRMA01027433.1, from coordinate 142,548 downwards.
ACCAGAAAATAAGTAATTTTAATATTTTTTTTAATAAAAAATCAGGATAATGTTATTAATCAGGACATTTAGAGTAACTTTTCGTTCTTTGGGCGGGCTTTTTTTCTTGCTTTATGATTTGGACAGGGTAAAATTGAGACAAATGTTTAAATTGTAAGTCAAACTTTGAGAACGTAACATAAATTCCAGCATTAGGAGCAGACAGCAGAGCACAAATGCATTTATCTCATCACAATTGGATTCAACAAGTCACAGCACACACAAGAAAATGAGAAAAGTTATTAAAACGCATGTACAACAATACTAAGATCAACGAATAATAAACTGGCTGAGCAGTGAGGTATCTAAGTAATATTTTTTCCATCTACAACCAAATGCAAATATAAAGAAAATATCTTTAAATGTAAACAAAATGGTTTCATTTGTTTTAAATCGTATAAATAAAAAGTCTCTTCATTTTTTGCCAATTTCTGGGAGTTTAGAACCGTCTTCATTAGGTACATTTTTCTTAAACATTTAAGCTCCAAAATAATTGAAACACTTATTACGTATAGCTCACATTTTATCATTATCCTCTTTGTTATTTTCAAGAAATCAAAAGTGTGAGATAGCAATGGATAAATGGATTAAATTGAATGCCTCATAAGAACTGAAAAAGCTTTCAGTGAGTAGAGCATGGTATTAGTCATGTCAAGAAGAACCCATCGATTTTGTTCATTTCTTAAAGTGGTCAGTCAAAGGCACAAATGTGTATTTACAAATAATATAAAACACAAATCTCTATACACAAGAAATGTAAAGTATTTCACAGAAGTGAATGCACCCCTCACATCTCTTGTAAATTATTACTATATATTTCCATGTACGTATGTACAAACAAATAAAGTATTGTTTGTGCAGCTTGTGTAACTGTACCATCAAAAAACCGCAGCAACAAAGTACATTTATTAGCAAAGTACATCTAAACCAGGCCTAAATATTTGTTATGCCCCCAATTTTTTTCTGTACTAGTTCACCAGACCGTCACGGCATGCTACTACAATCCTCTGCCATTGTTCAATGCCAACCGACAAATGCCTTGCTCTCCCCAACTTTCCATTCGCGTACGCCCTACAGATGCTCAGCAGGGTTTAGGTGTGGAGACATGCTACTTTACCCTAAGCTTCTTTAGCAAGTCATCTTGGTGTGTTTTATGTTGGAATTCTGCCCTGCGGACCAGTCTCTTGCCATTTAGAATTCTCTCTACATCTGCAGCCCCACACCATGAGACTCTTACCACCATGCTGGGCCAAGGCAAGACCTAATTTCTTGGTCTCATTAGAGGGCATGGTCCCAGATATCCTTGTCTTTAGAACACTAGTAGGACAGCCCTGCAGACCAATTTGACGCAGTGTGCAGCATATTGTTTTACCACTGACAGATTAAACCCCCACTGAGCATGTGCCCTCACCTTCTCTGGTCGACCTCTGGTCAATGTGTTATGTTAATTCACTGTATGGTCTCGGCCACTGTGTTGCAGCTCAGTTGCAAGTTCTTGGAGATCTACTTGTAGCCTATAGGCCTTTTTTTTTTTCCGGAAAATTAGACAGTTCTTTACATTGAGATGACCTGAGCTTCCATTGACCAGTATGAAAATGTGAGAGCAGTAACTCCAGATTTAAAAGTGTGCTCCCCATTTACGCCTGAGACGTAGTGGTAACACTAATGAGTTGGGGATGGAATTCACCAGGGATTGAAAATGAATACCATCATGCCAGAAATTAATATAATACAAATGTAAAATCCCCGTATAGTTGCTTCATATAAAAATACGACAAAAAAAAGACTAAATTAAAAAATTATTAAATCAATATGGAAAAAAACAAACACTTGAGTCACATTCCGTGATTTTCCTTCACTTTCAATGGTCTTTCTCATGTTCTCCAGCTTTCAATTTCTTTTATTTCTACATTTTCCTCATCCTTCTTTCAAACATGCACTTTTTTCTTTCTGTCCTCTCGTTCTGTTCCACTGGGAGAGCTCTCAGGATACAAGCTTTCATTTGAGAGTCCGGTTTGGGCTGTGAACTCATTACGTCACAGTCTGTGGTGGGGCAGAGAAAAGACATATCTCCTAAAACCACGTCTAAACCTTCTTTCAAAATAAATTATTTCTAGTTCCACAATAAACTACTCTCTCATTGTTCTAGGGTGCATTCAGTCCTGATTGAATAGTGATTTATTAAAGTCAACCTACTACGATTACATGGGGCCTCTACAGAAATGAAACAAATTAATTAAAGCTGCAAGCAGCGATCAAAGGGCTCGGGCTTCTCTAGAGCCATCGTCACGAGGTGGCCAGTTTGTTGCATTAGACACTATGTCCAATCTATATTGAGGAGATGTATTCAATGAAGAATTGTTAAAAATACTTAACAACACTGGTTATTTAATGACTAAAAATCCCATCATAAATTGTCATGAGCACCAGGTGGCGCTGTGAATTAGCCAGAATTTTTTTCTGTCATTGTTTTGCCTAATATTCTTGTCACATATGTTGAAAATGGAAAAAATAAAGTACCTTTACAATGTTAAGTTGTTAATGTTTTTTCGGTGGGCACCTGGTGGAGCTATAACCGAGAATGTACATTGCAAATGGGTTTAGATATCGACTGTTAACATGGTAAATTTGGGGTCAATAAAACATTGTACGGCTGAGTTATACCAACTTCCTGTTAATGGCAGTTCAGTATATATATATATATATATATATATATATATATATATATATATATATATATATATATATATATATATATATATACGAGACACCTCTGAATTTGGTGTTGGCAGTGTTTTTTTGTGTGTAAATAGATGCAAAAACCCCAAAAGTTCTTAAAAAAAAATACTTAACTTTTTACATCTTTATGTACTTGTTGATGTACGTTACAATGTTTAATTTATTTTGAAATCTAAAAAACTATTTATATTTATATATATATATATATTTCCAAATTGGATTTGCGTAATAAACATGTTTATATATTTCGGTTTCATATACACAGGGATTGGACAATAAAACTGAAACAAATGGTGGTGTGCAGTAAGAAGTTGACTGCTGGCATATTACAGCAATAAAAGTGTTAAGGGCCAAATGGTCACATAGCACTGTGGTAAATAAAAAAAAATTGGTTTCAGTTCATTGTCCAGAACCTGTATATATGAGGTCAGTCTGCTAAACTCTACATTATCTTGATAAATTATAATTCTCTGATATTAGTTTGAATGTGTTTTCATTTTTTTTCAACACAGGAAAGGTTTGATTTGTTTTCACCCATAAAGGTTTCAAACCTTCCGAGGGAGAGTAATTAGTTAATATAAAGGTTAGTTGTATTGTCCCTTTAAGTGTGGATGTAATCAAGCTCAAGCTGTCAATCAAGCTCTACTGTATCAGAGGGGCGGAGCGATCGTTGGTCACTGTCTTCCTGAGCTGAATATGAGCAAAGGGATTGATCCTGCAAAGACAAGACGTTTAAATCAGCTCACGTTTAAAGGAATACATCAACTAAATTCACATGGCAGCGGTTTTAACTTGGACTGTCATATAACCCAGTCCAGCAGTAGTGGAGTGTGGCATGCCACAAGGATCAGTGTTAGGCCCAGTGCTGTTCTCTTCTAAACGCTGAACCTGGCTAATATTACTGGGCAGGACAGATGGTTATCATGTGATACTCGGCTCTATATTTCATGAAATGAGATGAAATCAGGTTTACCTGCTTGGTGATGGAGGTGGAGAGGTAAAATCAGTGGAGATCTGAAATGCATGTATAACATGAGTTTAAACATATATTTCATACTTTAAAGAAACAAAATAGGGGTGCTTGGTCTGACCCTATCTCTGATGCTGCAGTTTTGAGGTTCCATCATACTGTAGGGTCGAGGTCTGAAGCTGCTGATCCTCTGTGAAAACACACTGCATTCCTCATCTGACTCCAGGCGGTGAGAGTGAGAGCACTGACCTGCCGGAGGAGTCCGGTCCAGGTCACACACACTGCTACTGTTCAGCTTCGAGAGAGGAGAGGGAGCGCTGGAACACACAAGGAAACATGATCCTCACAGGTGCGTACTGGACCAGATGGGCTCGATGGACTTTTGTCAATTACTCTTTTTCAAGGAGGAAGGTATCACCAGTAAGAACACACTTTTGACTCTAGTTTGACTCCTCACAGTGTCAGAGCTGTGGGAGGTGCGGTAGGTGACTGACTGTGGAGCTAGAAGCCAACGTAAATGAATAATTTACCCACATTGGTAAAATAAACATTGTTGAACCTCACAAAGAGTGTTGAAAACTCCTCAAAATCATCAACTCAATGAACAGAGAAACCAAACCAAACCAAACAAAAAAGGGCTGGAACTTTTGACATAAGAGCTCCTTGAACTAGAAAGCTACTGTTGTTCAGGAATCAAAATGTGCTTTTATTACAGCCAGCAATTAAATAACCTGAGTTAAAGATCTATGTCAGTGACAGAAAATGTACTACCAGCTATAAACTCAGCTTCAATCTTACTAATGCCATCAGTCACACGAAAGGTAAAAACTAAAGAGAGAGAACTACAAAAAAAGCTATGGAGAACACTGAAATCAGACAGAGGGATTAAAGGGAGATGAGCCATTCCAGGGTATATAGCTAAAAACTCTTTACAACGAATGGGTGAAGTTAATATTTATTGAGGAGCAAGACAGTGTATGGAATAGCACATTTACTATTTCAGTTTTAATGCAGACTCAAGGGAAAATACTCAAGCAAAGTATTTCTTAAGAAGCTGAGCTATACAGGAGTGGAGTAAGCTAAGTTAAGTCTTCCTAATGCATGTATCAATGTTGTTTTGCTATTATTTACCCTTAGAAGTGTCTAGTTTTCCAGTCATAGCGGCTGTTTTTAATTAAGTAGGAATGGCACTACCTGCCACTTTTAATTTCAAATATAATGGGTATGTTTTAAAAAGGTTATTAGTTTTGATATTTTTGGTATTAAATGACCATTACAAAAGTTATGATACATAATTTGTAATGTTGTTAGAATTAAAATGAAGGATCATCTTTTTGTTTTATTTTAGAGACCCCAAATCGATGCCATCTAGTGGTGAAAAGTGTTGGAAGTACAAGACCTGTGATATGGTCTCTGTGGCCGCAATTTAGATTTTTCTTATAAAACATTAAAAAACGGTTTGTCGTCACTTTCGCATTAAAATAATGATACATTTAATTCTCTGAATTGTATTTTTTTACGATGTCAGGGTTGATGACTTATTTTGTAATGTAATAAAAATATATTTGTAAAAAAGAAGCTGAGGTTGTACTAAAAACTATATCAGATTTAAGTTCAAAAAGCTTGAATCAGTAAAGTCTCTTTTAGTTCATTTAGTGTGCAGACAAATATAGATCAATTGCCTCCATGTCAATAGTTGAAAAAACAAACTTTTCTTATGATATATAATATTACCCATCAATCTTTTGCATTATGAAGATTTGAAATTCAGGCAAATAGGTTTTACTTTCTCTACAGACCTGTAATCGTGTCCTGGAGCATTTGGGAAGGGCTGCGTGTAGGAGAAGGGAAACCAGCCTTTCCTGTAAACAATATTTTAAAAAGATATTAGAGTTCCGACAGAAAACTAAAGAACGCAACTCAGAATCTAATTTCAAGTACCGTCCGGTGCGCTGGTTCTGCCCATAGTGCCACCCATCCCGCGGCTCACTGATCAGAAGGCAAAGTGTATCGCCAGCCTGGAAAGGGAGCAGATTCGAGCCAGAGACCTTGTTTTCATCAGAGCAGTGAGAGAACAGAGCTTCTACTCTGGAGCCTGAAGAGCAAACACAAAGATTCGAGTGAGAGGAAGAGCACCCTCTAACCCAGCCCCTTTTTCTTACCTGAGAATCCAGAGAATGTGTTTCCACTCTGTCTCCGGGGTAGGGGCAGGGTGGACGTGGAGAACCTCTCCTGACCCTTCACCAGAGGAGGAGGGGCTGCTGGGATGGGTGTGAGTATGTTCAGGGGTGGACTCACAGAGTGATGGGCTCGATTGGGCAAAGACACGGCACCAGCATGGCTTGCAGTTGAGTGGATGGTGCTTACAGAAGATTGGCCAAGGCTCATTACAGAGTGGGTAGGGCTGGCTGTAGAGTGTGTAGGGCTTGTGATTGAGTGGGCGGGGCTTGCCGTGGAGCTGGCGTGTCCATTCTGATAATGTGTGAGGCCTGGTGAGAGGCTGTCGGATGGAGACACACGCTGGTGCTGAGGCCGACTGCTGCTGTCACCATTTAAAAGAGGCGGTACTTCTTGGACAGACAGCCTCTGATAAGGAAATAATTGAAATATCTTAGCTCTGTCTTTTGTGGGGTGAAATGGATTTTTTTTAAATGGTAAACAATAGTGTCTCATTAGTTGTGTTATACTACCATCTAGTGGTACAATGTTGACAATACCACGTGCGTAAGGATGCATTGATTCTGCTTAATATCTTTACAATAAATAAATGTGGACTGGATCTCTAGCTCTGCCCAAATTCCACATTTTCCCCATATTCGACGATACAGTTTTGACGCACTGCTAACAATTTATGTTCGTTTTCCACTAGCAGCATATATAACAGATTTCGGAAATGTAGCACACTGGTTAAGGTAAGAAAAAAATTGTAGTCTCAAACTCTAGTAGAGTCGTTCACTCTCGTTTATGTGCGGGTTGTGGGAGGAATTAACTATTCGCGGGAGTCCTGCAATCTACTCTACAAAGGCAACTAGAATGACTACAATTTAGACAGTTTACAGGCACAGTTTTAAGAAGTTGTAAACAATCGCACAGATTTGTTGTCCATTTCTGTGTATTTATATGCAAAAGGGAAACAATTGAAACAAATAAAAGGGCAGTGAAAATGAAAGCACTTGTATATTTACATATGGGTTTGTTGTGAGTGGGAGCGGAACAAAATATCAAAAATTTAAACATTTTATCAAGAGCATGAGAATTTTGCAGGAATGATCAAAAGCGCGACCACCCCTATTCCAGCCTATGTTTCTAAAAATAACATTTGAACAGTAGTTTGCAGAAACAGAATCCTTTGCTATGATCACATTTTCAGCGACTTTGAAAAATTTTGAAAACGTACTTTTGCACACCAACTTTGTTCCAGATCATCTAACTGTGTTGTCTAAAAATGTTGGAAATCAAGTGTTAATGTTTTCTAACTGCTTCTGGTCAGAAGGCTTTAACTCTGTACCACTTTAACGCATTAAAATTGGTATATGTTGTAACAATAAAGTTTTGGTGCAGTGCCCCCTAGTGGTCTGGTGATATGATAAATGGATTGTGATCAACCGATACTATGACGTTTAAAAAATGCTACACTTTTGCTAGCATTAGCCTAATGTCAAAAATCCTCTCTTTTCACTGGGTCTAGCAAAGAACATAGATAATACTTCTACCATAACTGACTGACCTTGTATTTGCTATATTGAATTAGCTCAAAAAATTAATATTTCAAACTTTCCCCAGTGTGTCAAATTTTCACCAAATTCAAATCAGACTCAGACATTGCTGGCAAAAATTGGTTTATTTTGTAACAATAATAGCCTGAGGTACTGCAGGTTTGGGTTAGTGCCCCCTAGTTGTCTGGAGATAAGACAAATGGCCTTTTAAGGTCTATACCTCCAAAGCCATTGGCCTCAAAATCAAAGCTTTCAAGCATCAAGCTGAATTGAACCGTGTGCTCCTTTTAGATTTATGCCAAAGATCACTGTATTTCATAAAAGTATTAATGATAATTTATAAATGTCAACATGAATGTATGAAACTGTGTCCAGGAGGAACTAACCAACATTTTAGCAATACAACGTTGTGATCAACCGATATTAGGATAGTTCGAAAAATGCTAAAATCTTTTGTTAGCTTTAGCCTACTGTCAAAAATCCTGTATTGCCCTTTTCATTGGGTCCAGCAAAGAACTTAGACATTGATTGTATCAAAGATGACTGAATGTCTACTATGTCCTTATTGAATTAGGTTGAAAATGTAATTTTTCAACAGTTTATCCAAATTTTCACAAAATTCAAATCGGAACATCCTCGGACATTGCTGATGAAAAATGCTTCAATGCATTATGAATTTGGTAGAATCATGCCAAGTTAATTCTGAAGCTGTAACTCGCCAATTGTTTGGCATATTGGCACCAAGCATGGTGTGAATCATCAGTACCTAACTCGGACCCCTCAAGGAAAAACAGTTAACAGTGCCATCTTAAGGTTTTATTAGGGCTTAAAATATTTAAATTTGATTAGTTTTAGTTCCGCCTACAATCACATTGAAATATGTGTTTTACCGTTCTTACGGTTATTTTCAGGTGCTCATGCTTTGTTTTCACCTGTTCAGGAGAGTGTGTAATGTTGAGGCCAGTTCCTGCAGTGTGGCGTAGTAGGTTCAGTGCCCGCTCAGGGAGCTTTGTGGGTTGGGCACAGGATTGCTGCCAGGAGGACAGCTTCTGAGACAGCAACTCTCGCACCTACAATCAACAACATAAGATAAGATAAGAAGATGCAAATCAACTCACTTAACTTAAAATCAGATTTTTTATGAATACATCCTCAAGGCAATATTGAGGAACTGTCATTATTTATTTATTTATTTTGTTAACAGAAAGAGGTAATGCTTATAAAACAGGTTTAAAAATAATTTCAAGTCAACAATATGCAACCTAGGTGAAGAAAAAAAAGATGAAATATTAAAATGCATCATGTTTAATGTTATTTTTGTCTTTATATTATATACATGTATACATATATACACTCAGCGGCCACTTTATTAGGTACACCTGTTGAACTACTCGCTTTCACGTTGTTGACACAAAATTCTGACCCTACCATCCGTATGACGTAGCAAAAACTGAAACTCATCAACCCAGGCAACGTTTTTCCAATCTTTTATGGTTCAACTTTGGTGAGCCTATGCGAATTGTAGCCTTAGTTTCCCATTCTTAGGTCACCCACTGTGGTCTCCGGCTGATGGAGCCCATTCGTTTCAAAGTTCGAAAATGTTATGTGTTCAGAGATGCTCTTCTGCAGACCTTGATTGTTATGAGTTGCTACTTGAGTTACCATTGCCTTTCTATCAGCTCAAACCAGTCTGGCCATGAAAAAAAAAATGGTCGCAGAGCAATATTAGTGGTTATGTTAACCAACCCAGCACTGCACAAAACACATGAAATTGGTTAATAACGTCAACAAAACACCATTAGAAAGAATACAGGAACACATTCCCAACTTCAAACCCTTTGTTAAGGTTATTAAATGAAAGTGATCCAAACTCTTCAATCAGAAACGAATGCTGGTTTAATTCGGGTTCTATCTGGATTGAACAAGCGCTACCCAAAACTCTCACATTTGTCTTTCCGCTGTTAACAAATTTTCTACTTTTGGACCAAGTAGCACTGTTGCCTCTTCCTCTTTGGTCAAATTCCAGGCTGGAGGAATTGTTTCAGATTAAATAAGCTATTCTAGTCAATTTATAAGAAACCAGTTGCGGCTCTAGACAGAGCCAAAACTCGGTCTGCCATTTGGTGATGCCCAATGTAGAAATTACCAATTTGCTCCCACTTCCTATCACTTCCAACTTTTTCTTATTATTGAGGTGGATATTGTAGTTTGCGGGCCCCATTAGCACAATTAAACCTAAAATATGAATCTCAAATAACATTAACCTTTAAAAAGATCTTGCAAAGTCTTACATGAGGAGTTGAATGGAAACTGGGAATTATGTATTAAATGGTCTGACAGAGAAAAACATGATTCATTCGAAAGAGTAGCAACTGATCTAGCAACAAAGAAAGTATATTTGTGGCAATTGAGTAAAGAAAAATTCATCTAGACTCAATCTTGTGCTACTAATATGTGCCAAATTTAGCAGATCCAAGCAAATCCATCTTTTTGATTTCTGTGTTTTGTTGGGCAAGCACACATAGTGTTGATAAACATCGGAGAAATGTGTGTTCTTGTAAATGGGCCTTGTGTGTTTACCTTGCAGTGGTGGGTAATGAGGATCTTGGAGACTGAACACTGTCGGTCGATCAGGAAGCAGTAGCGCCGTCGCTCTTCTGTCAGAGCCGAGCGGAAACCCTGAGAAACTAAAGAGTCTAGCTCAGTCTGTCGCCGACTAACCAGCTCCACAAACTGAGGGACGAAGGGAGGGAGGGAGAGAGAGATAAATGTGAGGGATGTTATATGCACACATATCCTTTAATGAAATTGATTAATTTCAAATAAATATACAGCCTTTCTATGGTCAACAGATTTGGTAAACAATGTGGGTAAATGCAGTTCTGCCTTCTTTAAACTGCAATCACCTGTGCATTCATTTCAAGATCACCACATCATGTCTGTGGCTTCTGTCAGCCAGGGGTTCGGACACTTTAACACATATGTTGTGGTACTGTCCTGGTGTCCAGAAATTTTGGAATGGGGAAAACAACATTCCCAAATACCCAGTTCTACTATTACTAAATGACAGCTGTCGATTTCACAAAAATTAAAGGTCGAAAGATTTAACGTAAAAAACATCCAAGTCCAAGTCTCTCTGTTCATTCTCTACTGGATCTGTGCAAGAAAGTCATGGCAAAAGTGACAATAAATGCTCTGTTTTCGGTTTTGCTCCAAATTAGCATGAGCTAAATTCAAATATCTGAGGCGTTTTCAACACAAACAATAACTTATTACTTTCAAATATTGTTCACAAATCGGTCTAAATCTGCATTAGACAGCTATGATTTTTGTCAAGATAATTAATCCAACTTCACACCATGTGTGGCAGCATATTAAGGCACTGATTAGGAAGGTGTTTATGACTAACCACAATAACAGACAATCAAAACTTTTAAATTAATGCCGTATTTAAAATGAAGTCTAGGCTTTCAACGTAAACCTGCTAATGATACAACCCAGTTATTGTTTAATTTTGATTTCAAATATAGGTTTAGAATATTGTTTTGATATTTTTGGATTTGAACAAACATTATACGCATTATCACACATAATCTGCAAGGTAGTTCAAATTAAAATGTGAGAAATTCAGACCCCAAATCTTCGCCAACAGTGCCATCTAGTGGTAAAAAGAACGGATAACCCTTGGAAGAACAAGACCTGTGATATGAGGCATAATTTTCAAACGTTTTGGCACAAAAAAAGCACAATGGCACCATAGTGCTTGAAAACAGTGTATAAGATTTGGGGGATGTTTTTTTTAATACAATTTTTACGTGTTACCATTTTAACATAAAAAAACAGTTTGTTCTCCTTTTTTGAGATTTTTGCAGTTAAAAAGAGACTAAATGTAATATTCAAAGCTGTTTTTAATAACATTTCAGTTTAAATGAAATACAATTAATTAATGGTACTTAATGGTAATTTAATAGAGCAAATTATTAAGTAGTATAAACTCTCAAATTAAATAACATCAAATTATTTGGAGATTTAGGAATAATTTCAACATTTTGAGAATAAAGGATATAAGAGTGGGAATAAAACCAATAAAGGTAAAAAAAGTAAAAAGGGTAGTGAATAATATTTGAAAAAAAAAAAAAACTAATTAATTGAAATTAAAGTAATTGAATGTCAAGGCTTTTTATTTTTGGTGATCAATAGTCTTGGGACACATCTCACCTACTCTAACAAATAACTGTTTGGTTGAGAGTTTTCTTTTGTGTTCGCAAACACCTTTTTTTCTATTGCTCTTTTGTATTTTTTCCATTCTTAGCCTCCTCGGAGCTCCTTTTTCACTTCCTCATGTTTACCTACGTCTTGAGTTTTTCCCTTACCAAATCAGCTTTGGCGGATATCTGCTTAACGTCAATCTAAATGCCCAATTCTTTCCCTTTCTGACCTAAAACATGTTTGGAGTAAAGCTGGGGATATCACAGAGCAGACCGACACAAATGCAGATAAACTGTCTCCAGAACAAGCACAGACAGAAGTAAACACACTATAAAACATTCACACATGTCTAAAATCTGACATAATTTAGAGTAAGTTGGGCACAAATGATATCAGAGCCCAAAAGTACACTTTGATAATAGAATCTACAATTAAGTGTTTAGTAAAAAATACTTCTGTGAGATAGCTACCTGCATCTCTCGTTCTCCATACTTGTTTGGGTGACGACTAGCCTGACTCTTCTTGCGTAATTTCTTCAGCTGCGACTGACATCGCTCGATTGACTCCAGCTTCGACTTGCGCTCACCTTGGTACTTCTTTAGTGTCGCCTGCAGGAAATGACTTTTCTGAATTTTACTTGACAGTAACCCAACTGTTCAGATTTGATTTTAAAGTTCATGCAACCACTGTACGGATATAACACTCCACACTGGGAAACAGGAAAGAAGAAGACGACGACAGGCAAGAAATCAAAGAACACAGAAAAAAATCCTGGATGTTGGTCAGTTTATGTCAACAGTTGGTGGCTGATCACAAGGACAAAAATGTGGAGAAAAGAGAGGATTTGTTGTGCCCTATTCATTCCTGTTTCTTTCAAAAGAGCAATCTTTCATTTTGGTCATTCTCCTTTGGCAGTGCAAAACTCTTTTTGTGGTGCCCATGGTTTTCACATGAAACTTCGGACGGATCAGTGTCTTTACTTGCTAGAGTTTTAGCAAAAACAAGACAATATGATCATATTACACCAATCCCGTTCTCCTTGTAATGGCTAACTTTAAAGATCAGAGTGATTACACAACACTGCCTCTGGCCTTTAAAAAGAGAAAACCTAATAGCAGAGGTGGGAGAGCAACTAAGCTCTGAAAGCCTTGACAAAAAATGTTCAAAGGTCACTCTCCAGGTTTAAAGCAGCACTACAATATAGTTTTTAGCCAAGCTGTCAAAACATTTTGTGGAATGTGTCTTAATTTGCTTACAATGTTCTGAACGAAATATAGATGGTTTCTTGTTCGCCACAACCTTTCGATTTCAGGAATTTCCAAAAATACACTAGTATTAGTTCGAGACCCTTCTGTTGATGTCAGATGACCCACTAAAAGGGATCAAAAGGCCTGGGACGACAAGACTGAGACCTCAATGACACCCCCCACTCACACAAATGCCCCTGATCATTTCCCAGGCCAGAGGGTCCACCAGAATCTGGTTAATCCTTAGGTTTTTTCCACAAGAACAACATTTGCTTGAAAAGACTCCAGAACCCAATCTTTTGTTTATATTCCATAACCTTACCACTATTAGATTTGTCTTTGGCACAATTGCACTTTTAAAAGAATTTTCGCTGTGCAAGGTCATTGAGATCCTTTCTAAATGTACATTCTTTAATCTGTTGAAATGCATAAGGGCAGGTTATAACAAAAAATAGACTTGAATATTCATATTATTGACCCTGCACTTATTGAATGCAAGAGAAGATAAATTTTTATTCGCGGTAAGGTTAGTTTCTTGGGTTAAAATCTTCAGCTAAATGGATTTAATTGTCAATACAATGGTGGTCTTGCACTCACCGTGAGAAACTTGAAGTCTAAATCCAGTTTCTGCTCCAGCTGGGACAGAAGCTCAGAGCGAAACAACTTCAGCTGCAAACACAACACTTCAATCTTTACACAAATAATTTGAACTTAAAACTATTTAAAACAAGTCCATGCAAAAACATTTTAACTGGAACAATTAGAGAGCTAGTATTGACTAAATCCCTGTATTTCATTAAATACAATGTGTAAGGTATTGTATAAATTGTCATTTTGAGTAATCTTTTTGATTCATACATTTTTTTAAAATAACATTTAAAATAAAAAAATTGTGTTTAATATAATTTTTCTTTAAGTAATGCAATAAACAAAGGTTTTACTAACTGTGTCTTCAAGTTGAACCTGGATTTGTCGATGCACTTCTGCCATTTGGAACAATGTGTCTCCTGAATAGAAAAAAAAGTAGTAAAATTACTTCAGATTTTTTTTTAAAAACCCAATCAAATAATAAATAAAGTTGATGGGAGGCTTATTGGGTAAATTGATGAGTAATTAATTGGGTAAATAGAACATAAAGGCGGGACATGGAGGCTGGAGTGGCTGGAGTCTTAAAAGGGTCATGAACTGAGAAATCAAAAAGTGATGGATTCCAAACTTCCATAAAGCACCTTAAAATTATACGACATAAAAATGCTAAATCCAGATTTAAATATTTAACAATTTTTTTTCTTCACAGAACTATAAATCCAAGGCATCAATACAACTGTTTATACTTGAAACACTGGTTCGAACCACGGAGTTATCTGCTGCCCGCTCCAGTGAGTCCACTTCCTGCACTCTCTTCTTTCACCTGCCGGTGACTTTTGGACATCCTTTCTGGAATTTGTTGACTATGATCAGCTGGAAAATGGCCTGATTGTGGATTCCTTCTTTGTAAAACGATTATAAAACAAACTTTTACCGCAGATGACAGCTGGCATTTTGCCACCTCCTCAGCACCTCATCTTCTTGTTAAATGGTGTTATGGCTTTTTGTGAAAAAACTAGACTGGCATTTATCGCGGCTTGGGAAAAAAACAAACAAACCAGGACTGCATTACCCAGCAAGTATTGTGTTGTTTTGGAAAATTGATTATGGGCTTTTTAAATTTGACCGAAATAAACTTCAGATTCAGCCCTCCAAAAATGTAAATGCCGCATTTTGGAACCAAACTCCTCATTTAAATGCTGATAGAACGATCAATTAACAGTTTAAGATATTTCTTTTTCTAATAAAAAACAGATTTATTAATAGCGAGCTCGAGACACAGATTTACCTCACTCAAGGAAATTGGGCCAGATGTGACGAATGATACACACAGTTAAACATTATCAGTCAAACAAAGGGAAAGGCAGACCTAGCTACACAGAAGTCAAAACCAGCTTTTTTAAGATTAACACAAAGATGAAAAGGATATGCTCTGTTCAAGGTTGCACAGCTACATAACAACTGTTCTACCTACCATCCGAACTTATTTTGAAAACAAGTTGCTTACAAGGAGCGAGCCATATGTTCCTTATCTCCTTTACATCAATGTGTGTGTGTGTTTGTGTGTGCATGTGTGTAGTGTCTGGACACTGTTGAACACTTCTAACATGGGTGTTAATGGGAGCCTCAAGTGGTCAGTCGATGAACTGCAGTTATTTCTTGTGATGCATTCGGAGAGAAAATGTGAGGTTGTCCCTTGGCTCAGAGGCACTCTTTTGAAATGTGAACTGTGAATTAGATTAACATGTTAATCACAATATTATTTCTAATTATTTTAAACTCTGCTTCTAACTTAAGTTTATATGAATCTCTGTCCTGTTCTTTCTTTTGCGAGTTCTCTGCAGCTAGAAACAAGTGGTGTGTAGTGTCCAGTGTGTGTTCTTCACTGAGCAACAGTGTGTGTGAGGTTTGGCATTCCCCCTCCGCTCTACCCCCTCCTCCACACTCTCGCCCCTTCAGCAGAACAATCTGATCATGTGCTGCAGTTAACCTCTCAACAAAGGACTCTCTCTCACTCTCTCTTTCTCACACTCTCTCTCGGAAAAGTCTTTAGTTCAATTTTCGATGTATGAAGTGACTCAAATGCTCCAGTGACCCAAAAACAGAACAAAAACAGCTTTTTGCTTTATTTCTTAATCCCAAAAACTCAATGCTTCATGATATTCAAGGTTGGTACACTGTAGTACCATGGACTGATGTGTGATGTTGTGCCATTGGCATGTTGTAAGATTTGAAACAATGAATTATTGAAATTTCATTCCAGGCTAAATAATGTGTGTAGACTTCTGGACTCACCCAATTCTTTGGATCCCTGGCTGTCACTGGCCAGCTCACCCAGTTTAACCAGAGCAT
This sequence comes from Danionella cerebrum, assembly GCA_007224835.1. Taxonomy (NCBI): domain Eukaryota; kingdom Metazoa; phylum Chordata; class Actinopteri; order Cypriniformes; family Danionidae; genus Danionella; species Danionella cerebrum. The sequence goes on along the minus strand of SRMA01027433.1, from coordinate 126,688 downwards.
CGAAATATCCTTTTGCTGCCACTGTGACCCCTGCAGAGTGAGATAGAGAGAGAGAGAGTGAACTACAAAGGGTTGCTTGTTGTCTACTGCTAAGCGCTAATGAGAAAACAGTACTTTACAAAATCACATTCTATTCCACGTAAAAAAAAAAAAAAATCCAGTCCTTTGTTTGTTGAATGACAGGAACGCAACTAAATACATTTCAAAACATTGAGAAAAGTCAATGTGAGTCCAGTGGTACAACCTGAACTCACTATAGAAGAGTTCCTCAACCCCCTTCACAACTTAATTGTCTAAATATTAGAGAAAATATGGAAATAGATGGTTCATTTCTAAAGGCTTGCACAACTTCTGACCAAATCTAATGTAAATACCTGATAAAAAGGTAAAAATCTTTAGCTGTTTTGTTGAAATTTATACCTTCCAGCAGATATCAGAGATATGAGGAGTAGCCGGGTTAGATGGTAAGGTTTCACAACTTTGGGTACAGTCTATATGCAAATTAACTTGTAGATAATTGATAGTAAAACAACTGAATAAAAATAAAAAACTGTTTCCATTTGTTTTAGAGGAAATCCTGCCATTGGGATTTTTTTTCCAGATTCCAACATACAGAGCTTTTCTGCCATTTCACAGAAAGAACGACATCCAATATTGTGAAAAAGCTTTAAATTGAGTGAAATTCCCTGGTGTTAACATGTGGTTTACTGAATTCAAGATGTCAAAAAAGTTAATATGTTCAAGACCCAATCTATAGCATTATTAACACTGCTGAAAAACTGAAATGTTGAAATACATGAATCTAGTTTGAATAATAAATAAGAATTAACCCTTAGAAGTCTGGGGCCTTTTTGAACGGTTTTTACTACTTTAGAATTTGGTGTGATAAATTACTTTTAAACAGTTTTTGTGGCAATGCTTGATATTTTTTAACAAAATCCCATCTTTTTTCATTACATTAGAAAATAATTCCACAAAAATCCTGACATTGTACAAAAACATTTAGTCATTTTTGCTGCAAAAAAAAGAAAACTGTTTTGTTTTTTGTATTTGCAGTAAAAATGACAAAATGTATTACAAAGAGCAAAAATGTTGAGATAAAAAATAAATTAATAAACCCTCAAAAAGCAAAGACAAAGTCAAAATAATGTGAGAACTGTACCAAATAATCAGGCTCACACTGGTGCATGCGGAGACTTGGATCTAAGACTGGGATCTTCACTTTTTAAGATTTTTCTGAGATTAGTTTGTATCTTTATCATGAATGGATAGGACAGTATTAAAACAGGAAGAAACTGTGCTATAAGCATCAAACTCCCTTCACCACTTCATCACTGGAGCTTGACAACTGGGACATTCCCCAGTGGAGTTTGCATGTTATCCCTGTAGTTGCATAGATTTCTTCTGGATTTTCTCCCACAACCCAAAACTACTCTAAAGAAGTTCTTCGAATGAATATGAGAGTGAGCCTGGCCATGCAAACGTGTAACCAGCCTTTCGATCTATGTAAGCTCAACAAGCGTTGTAAACAAGTCATAAAGGTTCAACCCAATCTGACCCGAGCCAAACAGAATTAGGTTTGAGCACGAATGTTTCATTGATCGTTTTTAAGCCTGAACCCAGCTCAGGCAAGATTTGCAAATGTAATCACCAGAGACAAGGGTGTGTTTCATCTCCTCAGAATCCAATTTCTTCTCTCTCACGCCAATTGAAACATCACAAGGATGTTGGAGAGGATGCAGTCGAGACTGTGTGAAATTATAGAAATTAAACCAAAACACAACCTGTTGGATCTTGACGGGTTTGAACAGAAACCTTAAAATAATAATAATGGAACTTTAGTGATGTACCCATTTTACACATAGCACCATTGGAATGTGTTCCACATGAAGGAAAAATTACACAATCGCTGAATATTTGTGTTGAGAATCGTATCAGATATTTAGCTTTAGCTTCTTTTTAGCCAGCAGAAGATATACAGACTTACAATCAATCATTTTAAACTGACATTAAAGAGTAGAAATAAAAAAAAAAAACACAACTTATTTTATTAACCCTTTAGAAATTTCTGCATGCAGTGGTGTGTGTGTGCATGCCAGTCACACACGCTATTTTGAACTAAGTAGAAATGTTATTAGTTTTTATATTTTGGGTTTTATACTAACATTACAAGAGTTATGACACACATTCAAATTTAAATGTGTGAAAATGCGCAACAGTTTTGTTTTACAGACCTTAAATCAGTGCCATCTAGGGGGCTAAAGAAGCAATAACCCTCGGAAGAACAAGATATGTAATATGGCCCTGGTTTTTTAAAGTTCTGACCAAAAAAGAAGCAGTATGGAACAAAAGTGCTTGGAACATTGTATAAGGTTTAGGAGAGGTTAATTTTTATACGATTTGATCTTTTCTTTGGTGTTTGGGGGGATTTATGAATTTTTATTTTGTCCAAACACTTTTGTTTTTTGTTATAAAACATAAAAACTATTTGTTCTGTTATGGTAAAAATATACCTTCTCAAATGATAATGAACACTGGAGACCGTTTGAGAGAGAACACAGCAAATGCGGCTATTTATTACAAAGATTTAACAGTCTCAACACATTTCCTACACACGTGACTCTAACGTGGAAGAAGAACGTGGTTTATCGCATATTCCTAATTCAAGCCGATCGCGCCGGAAGAGAGAAAACGAAAGAGAAGGAAAGAGAATATATAGAGAGAGAAAAAGAAGAGAAAGAAAGAAAAAGAAAGAAAGAGAGAGAGAAAGAGACTGACCCAAGAGAGTTGGGCCAGAGAGAGATCAACGCAAGAGAGGGGGTCAAGAGAGGGAGAGCATTCTCAGATCTTACAAGTTATATCTCCGAGGGGCGGTACTTAAAGTATGACGTGTGCTCTTAAAAATTTCTCAAATTACATTTCTCAATATGACCACTAGATGGAGGTATTACATAGAAAAATTCCCATCACAGTTCTCAATTTTTGCAGTAAAAAAATGACAAAATATACTCAGAATTGTATTTTTATTTTTACACAATTTCAGGTTTGTCGTGGAATTATTGTGCAATCTAATGAATAAATATTTGTAAAAAAGAAGCTGGGGTTGTACTAAAAAGATATATCGAGAATTGTAACAAAAGCGGTTAAGGTTATTTATTAGAGCAAATTGTATAGTAAAAAACGCCCCACACTTCAAAGGGTTAAGTTCACAAGGGTTTACCTAACTCTTTTATTTTCAAATTAGAGAAAATAAACACTACCTCTATAACATGTGCATTTGCTTTCCTTACTCACTTATTCTATCAGGGTCACAGGATTCTGCCAGTGCCTATCTCTAGCACACATTGGGAAAAATGTTGGAGTTTCATTGCATTCACATGTTCACACCTAAAGAGGAACTAGAGAGACCAATCAACCTGAAGCTTGTTTTTATGACCCATTGTAGAAGAAGAAGCCCATGCAAGAACAGGGAGAACATGCAAACTCTTTTCAGGAAGACCACCGGCTGGACTCAGACCATTAGTCTACTTGCTAAAATGCAGCTACCCACCGCATCACCATTTGTAAAGTTAGGTACAATTTTAATTTTGTTGCATTTTTATCAGTATTTAATTTGCCATCTAAAGCCGAGAAAATATGTGATTTTTTTAAGTTGTGCGATTTAGTAACAACATGAATCGCGAGGGTTAACTGACTGCTCACACTGTACGACACTGTATCCAAGACTACTGCGTCAGGAACCAAGATGTTCTTAGACACTCACTTGAAAATGCCTCTGACAATCATGCTTTATTGCCAATTTGTGCCAATATCTTTGGAGAAACATGTAGAAAGAAAAGAAATAGATGTGTTCAAACAAGGAAATGGCTAAGCAAGGGTGGGGAGTACTGTCAGCTTGTTTTTACTGAAAGTTCCAGCAGCTTAAAAATACATTGGTTGAATAAAGTATAAAACTGTTTTCTGTGTATTTAGAAATATGTTAATTTTCATAGGTTAATAACTCAAATTCACATGGTGACATTTGTTTACCGTTCTTTTTCCATATTTGCCGTATTCGTCAGCCAAAAAATTGACACGTCTACTCATTATACTGACAAGTCCCCCTGCTGGCCAAGTGAAAGAAGAGAAGTCCCACCCTCCTCTACATGCATTTCTATCCCTGACATCTTGCCTTTTCACATGCGGAAACTACTAATAATTCCAAGTATTATTCTAATGAGAAAATGAACAAAAGTGCATGTGTAACTGAGGAGGGTCTATTGAACATTTCGGTGTAAAACTGAGTATTGTGGCATCACTAGTGAAGACATCCACAGGCATTAGTGCTGCTGCTCAGTGCTTTTTCTCTACCTCCGTCAGAAGTGCCAGTAAGCTAGAATGAACAGTGTTGCCAAAAGTCCCTAAAAGTCACTCCGCAGTCTTAAAAATCTAGTTAAAACTATTAAATAAAACCCTTACTATGAAATAATAAGCTTACCATAACACAGAATCAATGTAATAACTGAGCTCATTTACTCAAGTGTGTGGGGTTCATTTTTTTGGTTTATTTTTCTAATTTTAGGACATATGCATCTGGACATGCCACACTTGGAACAGGTGAATTATACATCAAGAAAAATCAAACAAAACACCTATAAACAATACAACATATATTCTAAATATTATTTATTTATTAAATGCATATTATGAACCAATTCATTAGGGACTGGGACATTATTTGAGAAGCACAACTTTCTCATGTTTGATTTAAAATAAAACAAACTAAGACGATATTGATTAATTAGGGGCATGTTTTTGAGGTGCGCTCTAAGGTAGGTGCAAGAGTGGTACCCGTCAGAGCTTTCTCGTAGTGCTTCCCCATCATCACAAAATTCTTCAAACTTGGGTTAAACTGCTCCAAGATCCCCTAATGGCACAACAAAAAATTATTAGGACATCCAACTAAAAGTCAAAGAATTCTAATAAAATACAACACAACACAAGTTTATTTATAGAGCTCATTTATAAACAAAAGGTAAAAATTATTATACAAACCTAGAGAGGCAACGCAATAAACATGAATAAAATATTGAGTAATTAGAGGTTCTAAAACTGAATGATGGGTTTATATCAACATTGATACACAGAATAAAACAAAAAATGCATCCTTGCATTCTACAAATGTTTTTCATGCGCTTTGTTTGAAAAACACGCTTGAAGCCTTGTAATTGAAGATTGTGTCATTTTACAGGCCAAAAAAGTTATTGAGTGATTTTCATCAATTTATCTTTACCTTGTAGACATTCTCAGTCATTTTGTTAAGTTCATCTGAGCGGGACATTGTGATTTTCTCACTCTCTTCTCCCAGTTTACCTTCAGACTTTGGGAATCACAGGATGCATGTCTGAGAAAAACAGAAAGGGATTCAGTGCTGTAAAGTTACTTAAACTTTGAAAGTTGAAATATCTGATGAAACTCATGCTCATTTTTTGTTTAGCCAGTTTTTTCCATTTCAACAATTCTCTTCAACTTTAATTGTAGAATATGATTGTAAAGCAAAAAAATGCAATCAATTCAAAGATTGGTGTGCCTCCGACAGAAGATTCCGAAACAAACAGATTTCATTCTTTGGCACAAAATATTTCACTCATTTAAGAGTGGAATCCGTCAGATGGATGATATGAAATATAGTGATAGCTGGCTATAGATAGTGATATAAGCCAAAGCTCAAACACAAAATATAGTGTCAAAACACTGAATAAACACAACATTTCCCTTCTGGAATGATCCCAAATAAAAGATGTCGATCCAGAGGAGAAAGAATTTGAATCTATTTAAGAGACCCTCCAAAGAATAACATTCCCATCACAGGACACTTCCACCCCTCCTTTGTTATTCTGTCAATCACAGTAAAATTGATAAAAACCCAGCAGTGAATTTATCGTAAGATAAAACATGGCTGGATTTTACAGAAAACGTAGACACAATTCCATTGATAAACCAATAACTGACAATCTAGACATTGATTAACAACTAAACAACAGTGCTACATTGATTAAGAAACTGATATTCACATTTTTAAACCGATCACAATATTGAAGTTACATGTTTTTTGATTTGTTCGAGTAACTGAACCAAAAGAGGCTTTCACTGGGGTTTCAGTGTTTAATGTGGCTGCAATGTCACTCCCTGCCATTGGATGGCACTCAGGGAACAAAAGAGACACTCCTTTATTTTTACAATCTTTGTTTTGTTTGTTACAAAGCCAAGAGGCAAAACTTTTCTTTCCCTCTTGAGGGATAACAGAAAGTTATGGATACTGCAGTTCAATGTTTTCAGGTTGACTCCACAAGTGAGCAAGCCCCCAATGGCAAGCATGTTACAATGCCAAACTTTACAGCTTTAAAAATGTAATAATACTCCTGGCTCCATAATGATTTTCAATGTATAATGCATGATTTAATCTTTTAAAGATTAAAACTCTAATGGGTGGTGAATTAAGTGCTCATTTCTTTAAATTACCGGTAAGCCTTTTGCTTAATTAATGGTATTTTTCGTGAGTGACTCTGATTGACTGTATTGATGTAGGAGGTTGAAACCTTGAGCCACTCAGACATCTTCCCTAGCCCCATATCCCACCTCTAATCAGATGCATGAAGACCCTTCATTGGAAACATATGGGTGATGCCACCAAGCCCTGCATCTTTCTTCACTTGTTCATGCCTTTGTTGTTGTGAAGTCATTTTGTTAGTTTGTAACGGGCGCCACCAAGCCATGGATTTATGTTCCAACAGCAGAGCCCATTTCTTAGTTTGAATGCAGAAATCAGAGCCAAACTTTGTTTTACTTTGTTCGCCAAGTGTGAATGCTCATGTTGACACCCTTTCTTATTTTAGGGGCTATAAATGTTTGTGTTCAGGTTAATCTGTGGAGCCCTTCATCTTTAACCCTTAAAAGTCTCTGCATGCACCGGTGCATGTGACAATTACAGCAGGTGTATTGATCTAAGTAGGAATGATGGGACCCACCTATTGTTTCATTTCACGCTATTTAAGGTGTAAGAGAGGGTTTTTAATACAATTTTAACAATGATTCCACCTTGTCGTTTATTATTGTGAATTTATTAACTTTTAATTTATCTCAACACCTTTGATTTTATTTATAAAACATAAAAACTTTGTTTTTTAGATTTTTGCAGTAACAAAACGACAAAATTTACTAGTCATAATTGTATTTTATGTACAAGTACAGGTTTGTTGAGGAATTATTGTGTAATGTAATGAAAAAGTATTTGTAAAAAAGAAGCTGGGGTTGTTTTAAAAAAAGTTATATCAAGCACTGCCACAAAAAACTGTTTTAAAGGTAGATTTTTTAAGACCAAATTGTCAATGTAAAGTAGTAAAAAAAAAGGCATGGGACATCTAAGTGTTAAGCAGTTATCCACCAACTGTTTTCAGATATATACAGATTTTTAAAACGTTATGCAACTAATGGACAGATAATACATTTAGTCAGGGAGAATAAAATTAACATTATTTGACTGTATAAAATATTGACAATGTATCATCGTCCTCTTACGATTGAGCTACGTACAAAACACCGACATGAAAACTTTTGGGGGCAATGTATTTTGTAACTATATTAATAGCACAATTGGACTGAATTATTATCCAACATGTTTTAAATTAATACATACAAACGGACTATAAATGTAGCACAACAAAAAACACAATATTACGATTATTGCCAACTGGTATTTTTTAAAAGAAAGTAAAAGAATTTGGTTTAAAAACGTGATAATCAACCTTTATTTGGACAGTGGACATAGCGAAAATAACGACTGATGAAAAATAAAATATACCTTTATTAAACATTGTGATAACAATAACACAAGTAGACTGACTTAAAACAAACACCGAATGTATAAAAGAGAAACATACACCGTTATCCATCTGAACTTAATTTAAGTAAAAAGTCAGATTAAACTAAGATATATTTGACTTGAACGAGTAGCTTTTGACACCTGTTCTAATTAGTAAAGTGTTTTGTAATTGATCAAATGTAGGTGAAAAATAAAGCATCTTTCCCAGCTTGGGAAATTGCTATGCCAATCACGTATTTTCTTCAATAATCGGCTTATATTGGTCTACCCTGCTTTTACAAAGCCACTTGTTGGCATCGTTGGGTCAATCCACGTGATCGACATTAAGTTTACCACGCGATAATAATGTTTCTGGGACCCCAAAATACTATTACAGCCTGTTGCGCTGAGCTTTTCAGTAACTAAGCTCGATCAAACTGTTCACAAAAAAAAAACAACTAAAAAACCAATACACACTGCGTTTTGGGTAAATTTTTACATGAAAACCGTAAATATGTCTCAGTACCTACCGTGTCAGAGTTCAGTTTTCCCGACTGTGGTCGTCGTTTGGCTTTTTGTCCGATGCCTTTCTCTTGATTCACTTTTCCCCTGCTTTTGAGAGTTGGGATGGGGGTGGTTCGCCTGTTATTAAAGAGAGAGAGAGAGAGAGAGAGAGAGAGAGAGAGAGAGAGAAGAGGGGGGGTCTGTTTCTTTTTGGT
>SRMA01027433.1:12722-118109 GCA_007224835.1 Danionella cerebrum | reverse complement strand
TTCTGGGTCTGATCCTGTTTTTTGTTTTTTTTTTTTCAAAAAGGAGACAAGGAGAGTAGAAATTAAAATGGCACCACCTAAATAAATAATAATATACGACTTATAAACTTTTATTTCAAAGTAACTTGTTTAGTTTCTACATAAAGTCTTATTCACATTTGGTTCAGTGGGGAGTGAATGGTCGGGTTTTACTCTAGGGACCCTATATTGACTGGCTGACACTGCAAACCGTTCAAAAATTTTGTCCATTTTCCCAGCTTTTGTATAAACTATAGCTGCAATCAACCTTTAAGGTGCTGAGCCTGATATTGTGGCTCTCACCTGCAATCATTCTGAGCATGTGCAGACTCCTGCTTGCTGTGACGTCAGTGACCACATTTCACTCATTTTATCCACTACTTTCCCAATGACACGTGTTCAGCATTCAGATTCAGGCTCAATCACACCTGTGTATTTTCTGTACTCGTAACTTCTCTGGGGTCGAACAATGGGCAGAGGGGCTACTTCGTCATTTCTTGACACATTAAACAGACTGTACATGAGTAGATTTGTTAGCACTTTTGAGAATAACATTAGTTTGCAGACAGTCTCTAAACCCTGGAGGAAAATAAACCTGAAGCTAACTTTAGCAAACACTGTACTACAATCCTTGCTTTCAAACAAGCTAGAAGTTCTACGTTAAAAAAGGAAATTTAATAAATCAAAGATATCTTTTCTAAGTACTAAATAAAAAAAAAACAGATGAAAGAGGGAAGATTTATTTTAGGTTTTGCCACAGCAATATAATTATTATAATTTAGTGTATCAGTATACTTTTGTGCATACAGATCTATAAGTAAAATTGTGCTCCAATTTGTAAATGTGTGCAATTTCCTTTAAATGCAGAAATCACACACAAAATTGTACAAAAAAAATCCAATTTATATGACTCTATAAAGGCTTTGCATGTCAATGTTTGTATTTAATCTGTAAGGAAATATTTTATTAAATAAGTAATCTGTAAAAGAATGTTTAAATAATCAACAGGGTTAATTACAATGTAGGGCATCGTTAATAAAAGTATAAAATTAGCTGAACCACGTCGAACCGATGCTGTGATCTCAGATCTGTCACATGCTTGTGATTCAGAGCTGGGTTTTCTTTGAGCAAACCAACTAGTAGCTGATGGCCATGAATTCTTGGATGGTCAGGAACTAGAAAGAGATTGTGACTGCACCTATAAAATAGGCTTTCTTCAGAAATTGTATTCAGGGTGTTGGCAGAGTCTTAAAAAGGATTTTTTTTTTTCAAAAATACAAAAAGTATTAGAGCTTGAAAAAATATGAAATGCACTTTCATATCGAAATTAAAGGATGCTAAGTCAAAAATATTTCTGTATTTCAAAAATGTATTAAATAAAATCACAGCTAAATTCCATTTGAACATGTTTGTAAATAGTTTAGGCTGTAAAATAACCATTTTAATTTTAATTAATTGTAAAAATAAATCTATATACGTGATTTATGATATGGTATGTTTAAAAATATACATTGAAGCAAAACTGTATTTATTTCTATAAACTTTCAAACAAAATTTTTTTATTGCTGTTTGTACAATTGGGCGGCACGGTGGCGCAATGGGTAGTACTGTAGGTTGTCGGTTCAAGGCTCACCGGAATCTTCCCGGAAGAAGTTTGCATGTTCTTCCCTGTGCTTGCGTGGGTTTCCTCTGGGTACTCCGGTTTCCCCCACAATACAAAAAACATGCGGTTAGAATAATTGAATCATTTAAATTCCCCTTAGGGTGTGAATGTGTGAGTGAATGTAGGCCTGTGATGTACTGGCGACCTGTCCAGGGTGTACCAACGCCTCTCACTCACTGTACGCTGGCACACCGGCAGACCCCTGTGACTGCAAAAAGGAATAAACGGGTTGGAAAATTAATGAATGAATGTTTGTTCAATAAAGTCACAGAAGGAAAAATTCTATCACATAAAATAATAAAGTCTTGTCCCTCAACAGTGTTTTGTTGATTGAGTAATAAAATCAATTTATTTAATTGCAAACTTTTATTGAAATTTACCTTCATGTTGCAGTATAAGGGCTTAATATAATTCCGTTGGTCTTTTAAAAGGTTATTGAATTTAATCTTATGAGTCCTGCAGTGCATATACCATCTTATTAAAAAAGTTTGGGAACATAGTATTATGATATGGCGTATTTCCTGACAAAAAAAAAATAATTACATAAGAATTCATACCCCGGGGCCCCCAAAAGAAAATATTACCAGACCCCACACGAGTCTTTGAGCTCAGGAAACCAGACGGATTCAGCAGAGCTTTAGATGTCCTAGAAACCACAAACCAGAACTGTCAGAACTGAACTCATAGAACACATAGAAAACAGCAAAAATGGTAACAATACCACTCTATTAACACCACTTTATATTTAATCCCTAATAAGCTAATGTATATACGTTAATCAATTAATTAAAACACATTTCATTAATCATTCGTGTTAGAGATTGTCTGATATGTTAGGTCAATTTGAAAATATTTCTAAAAAATGAGTACCGCAGTGTAAAGTGTAAGAGCTTAATCTTAAATTTGCTAAGTTTAGAAAGTGCAGTATAAAAATCTTAGTTCATAGAGACTCTCTAAAACAGAAAATACCTTTTCAGGATCCTCATGCCACCATACACTAGCTCAGTGGTTCTCAAAGTGGGGAGCGCGGTTGGCAGGGGGGGCGCACAGGCACTGCCGGGAGGGCTGGGATCATCAGCAGTTGAGAAGAAAAGAACAAAAAAATAAACAGCCAAAAGACATAGAGCACATGTGTCAAACTCAAGGCCCATGGGCCAGATGTTAAAAGCTTAAAAATTTTAAGTGTCAAAAAAAAAAAAGAAAACGAAAAAAATAAATTTCCCACGATGCCTTTGGCTACGGTAGCCGCAACGATGTTTCCGCACCCATACTCACGAGTGAAACGGCAGAGCTGCCAACTCTCACACTGAACGTAAGACTCACGCATTTGAGTGATTTCCACACCGATTTCTCACGCTAAAATAAATTTCAAGATGTGAAATGGGCAGAGCTAATCGTTTATCTGCATCGTCTTCAGTCTGTGAGGGTTTTTTTTCGCTAAACAAATTACAAAAATGCAATTTTTCTTTATTCGCTTGGACAGTTTGATCCTTCATTAATGGAGTTATGTGGGTTTTCATAAGCTGACAAAAATCTAAAGGATTTCTATTAGAACAACAAGCATACAATTGTTTCTATGCAACTGTATTGTCACTTGAATAAGTTATAAATAATTAGTAATTTAACAATAAGGAGTAGTTACATTTATTTTACATTAAAATAATTGTTAATTAATTATTAAATAATTATTATTGTACATTGGGGGGGGGGGGGGGCAAAAAAGTTTGAGAACCACTGCACTAGGTCGTACTAACAAACCTAGTTAAAATATAAGGAAGTTAGGATCAAGGTTGTGTGTTTGTGTGTATTCTTATGGAAGTACATTTCCCCTAAGGTAAAATTCACAATTTTGAGGTACAAAAGTAAGAAAATTAACACAAAAAGTTGGAATTTTGACTTTTGTATCTAGATATTGGCTTAATAATTGGCCTCCACGATCCAACCACTTACATATTAGCGTGATGAGCTGTGATGAGGAGATGAAACACTATTTCAAAAATTGCATTATTAGCTGAACAGCACGGAAGAACAAGCTTTGGGGCAGATAGAACAAAACAGATGAGGCTGAGGTGCCGGCTTTCATTGAAAAACATTGGACGGTCTGCCGGGGCAGCAAGTAAAAAATAGTTTTTTGCTTTTATCTCAAAATTTTGTATCTCAAAAATTTCCATCTCTAAATTGGAATCCCCAAACACGCCCCCCCCCCCCTGTAGGAGTGTGGGCATAAGATGCTCTTGCCATTTCTTTCTTTAAGTCTATCTTGTGCGTTTGATGTAATCCTGTGTCAGTGTTTTCCTCTGAAATCTATTTGCGCTGCTCAGTTTCAGACTCTGACGCACACAGAGATAAAGCTGCAGCTCCGGCCTAGAAACCACTCGACACGTCTCTCTCTCTCTCTGTGTGTGTTTGTTTCAGGGCGTCCTTCGAGCTTCATCTTTCTAAGAATTAATCCTGAACTCATGAACGTTGGCTGAGTCGTGCATTGCTCTACTTGGCATTTAGCCCCAAGGTTTAAGACTTTCCAAAACACACATTAAACTTATCTGTCTCACCTACAAAGACTAAACTGATCAAAATAAAACCATATCAGAAGCCAGGAATAAGCATTAAAACTCAATTTATTTACTGTAGTTCCTGGCTTAAATATCGGAAAAGTATTTGCTCCATACACTTTTTGTATGTGCAGTACATTATTTCTATATAATTCATTTTTCAACTTTGTTGAGACTTCAGTGAAAATTGACGACTAAATATATTTTTAAACTCTATAAGGGTTTGTCCTTGTTGGGTTTCAGTTATGATTACTAGCAAACGTTTAAGCATGACACTTTTAAACAAAGCACCAGGGCCACTGCTGGCCAAATGAATGCCCTCAATTTCAATAAATACTTTATTATTATTTTTTTTTTGTTTCAAAAAAGCAAACGCCAGGGTTCTTACAGACAATTATACGTACTAAAAAGATATAGAACGTTTTAGAACGAATTATGTTGAGGTTTTCAACATATCTTGCGCAGTAGCATATGCCTGAAGCGCCGCGTCTCTTTAAGGTGGACTAGTATGTGTCAATGAGAAGCTGGATTCAGCTCTATAATATATAATTTAAAATATAATTTAAAAATATTTTAAAATGTAATATACACACACAGTATTAATACACAACTGTTAACATTTATTTATAAAAAAAAATTTCTTGTGGGCAAATGGGATAATGATGCCCCCCTCTGGCAGTTGAATGCGTACTTCGCATATAGGGAGCGGTGCTACTGCAAAGCACCTTACACTGAGGAAAAAAAGATTGGTTACGGTCACAGAGCTATTCGAAGCCCAAATTCCAGCCTCTTTAATTACAATTGCGGGCTTATCATCTGAGATTAAATACTGTCCAACAGATTTATACAGCTAATCTGCCTCAATTAAAACATAATTTGACCATTTGATTAATATAGGTGCAAAATAAAAAGACATTAATACAAATAAGTGTGAATGTTAACTTCTAAAGTTCATTAGCAAGAAACGTCAACACATCAGCGCCTAAACCCTCAATCTTAGCACATAAGGGGTGCGTATAAGTGCATCATTTGGTTCTAAAGAGTGCATATTAGCATCTGGATAATACAGGTATGTGCAAAAAAACCCCCAATTTATTTCAATAATTCATACCTTAGTTAAACTTGTAAAGCCTTGGTTTTAAAGATAAACAGTATTTCACTAAATATTTAATGCGACTAATAAAAAAGGCTATTTAACACCAATTTTCCGACATCCCCTCCAGATGCCTGTGCTCAGAAAATGAACAGTGTATAGTGCTTCCATCTGAGAGCAACAGAAAATCTCTCACCAGAACTTTCTCTTTCACTGTTCCCAGTTGATGGACGTGGAACTCTCTTTCAGTCCTAGCTCAAAAAAAAAGCAACAAAAAAAAAAATCTTGTTTTAAGAGAGCACTCACAAAAATATAATTCACTTTGGATCAATGCATCTGTAAAGTGCATAAATGTAAAATAAAAAGTGTCTAAATGTACTGTTCTACGTTTTCAGTACTTTGTTTAGTGCTTTGAATAATAGCTTTTAAACTCTTTCATTGCATAACGCATATAACTCCTAAAAGTGTAAATATCAGCTTCTCAAATTTACCTATTCATTCACTGAGCCATAGACATTCAAAATACACTGACCACTGTTTCTGAACCAACAAACATCTATCCTGGGTTAAACTCCTAAAGTGTAATAACCTTTAGCTTCTAAAAGCACAATTTAATACCGAAAGGGTTCTAGCTCCTAAACTATCCATAACAGCTGTGTGTGCATATTATAGCTCCTAATGTTAGCTCCTATAGCGTTAGGTTTAAATGTAAGTGTAAATATTAAGTTGTTTTTTTATTATTTTTTTATTTTTTTCATTACATTACATTATAATTCCACAACATACTTAAAAGTGTTAAAAGTACATTTTTGAATATTACATTTGATCTTTTTTTTTACGGCAATAGAGAATATTTCCATGTTTTCTAACAATAATCAAAAGTGTTGAGACAAAATAAAAAAATCATAAATCCTATCAAAAAAAAAAATCAAAGACTTGGTCAAAACAACATGAAAATTCTATCAAAAGACCTCTCCTAATCCTCTTCTGCTTTTTTGTGCCAGGAGTTTAAAAAACACACGCCAAATCACAGGTCTTGTACTTCTAAGGGTTATCCCTGTCTTTTTACCATTAGATAGCATTTATGGCTCCAAATTGGGGTCTCTAAATTAAAACTGCTCATTTTCTCACATTTTAAAACCTTCACTTTATATTTCAATTCAATCAATAGAAGTATATTTCAAAACTTCTAAGGGTTCATATTTAAATAGAATACATTAGAGTTTTACTTTTTTAGGTTCAAACGAAAACAAAAGGAGCTGCTATTATCATTATTTAACAATACAAAAAAAACATACGATTAATAAGGCAATACGAAACCTTTTTTTTTTCAAGATTTAAAAAAAAAAAAGACCAAGAGATTTTTTTACGTTACACAATGAACGGGTGTCTGCTGTGAAGCCTCTGCGTCTCTTTCTCAGTGTGTGTGCTGTGACCTCAATCAGTGTCCATCTGTCCTTTAATCAGGACACTTATCTTGTTAAGACTCACCAAGTACTCAGCAGAGAAACACAGAGACCGAGCAGGAGGGAAACACTGTCTGGAGAGAATGACTGGCCCAAATTTGAATCCCACTTTGACACAGTTTGTGGGCACTGTCTGGATTTGTGGGCAGGTTTCCAAAATGACCCTGATTAAACACAACTTATTTAAGCTGTTTCACTGTTTGATAAAATAAACGTAATGCAATTGATTAGAGAACATTTAACAGCAAATGCAGTTGCCAATTCTAATAGAACCATGGCAGTATTAGGTCTTAAATTAGATTATTTCATGCATTAAATCGTAACTGTAGGGTAGAAAGTGTTTGGAAACAACAACAAAGTTCTTGTTTTTCACTTAGGGTCAGAAAGATGATCTCATATCTCACTACCTTTTAAAAATATAATCCATTTTTTTCATAGATTTAATAGGCATTTAATAGATTTAATCTACATTTTTTTGTAATCCGTGTTGATGTGACCTGAAATATAAACAGCTGTGTAGGAGGCATTAAACTGAGTGAGGAGCAGTTAAACGCTGCAGCAAAGTTGAGGCTGAGAAAGACCAAGATTGATCACAGCAACAAGACACAAGGTAGTTATAGTGCATCAACAAGGTCTCTCCCAGACAAAGATTTCAAAGCAGTCTGTGGTTTCAAGATGTGCTGTTCAAGCTCTTCTTTAGAAACACAAAGAAACATAAGCACAAAGTTATCATTGAGGATTTTCGTTGAGACAATAACTTGTGTAGCAGATCACATGAAGCTAATGGCACTTTTGCAATCGGAAGGAGTCCAACAGTGCCATCAGCTGAGAACTGGCAGAAACCAGTGGTACACAAGTACACTTATTTACTCTTTGGAGTGGTACAAATATTTAGTGTCTGCTAATATTTAGATTTTTTAAAACATTTGGGCATTTATCAAACAGAGTTTGTCAGAATTACATTTTCAACACAATACCAGCACCATTAAAATGCACTCACTGGGCTCCATTCTCCAGTATTCTCGTCATTTCTCTGCTGTATTAATAGCACACAGACGTTGACAGAAAAACAAGAGCTGATTGGATGTGTATGTGTTCATTTAAGTTTCTGATAAAGCCATGATATTGACAAACAAATGTGATTGATTTGTAAAAACTGAGATCTCAAAAAATGTCCGTCACTTTTTATGTGACTATTTTAAACCCCTAATTTATTTATTTATTTTTAACAAAAACAAAACCTTTGTCACAAAAACAAAACTTCAGATTTCTTTAAATTGAATCTTTGAAGCTTTGTTATGTGTATATTTTGTGAAGAAGAAGCAGACTCTTTGAGCATGAACCTTCTGAGACCTTCTGAACAATAAAAGTCAAGAATAACAAAGAGAACGTCCTTCTATCACTTTACTCATCATCATGAGCAACATGAGGAGGGGAGAAAAGGAGCAGGAAAGAGGAGGAGGCGGAGGAAGATACATGTTAAACTGACTCCTGAGGATTATCTTCAGTCTGTCTGAACGTTCGAGAGGAACCAGAAGAGCTGAACACAGACACAGCGCTGCAGGATTCACAGGTAGGAGTGTTTAGATGCTAGTCAGTCTGCTCTGATCCTGCTTGAAAATCTCAACAGACTTGTGTAGATGAAATCACAGAACTAGTTGAGTATGAAGAGATGCTGGTATTACAGGGCGGAGTTTGCTGATATCTTCATCATTACATATTTACAAGAATTTACTCTAATCTTAAGAGAATCATTCTGATGAACTTTTTATCTATGACTTTACTCACATCATTAATTTTGATGGCAAATGATTTATTATGTTAATTATATAGTATAGTAAAGTGTAGAGTGACGTGAAAAGGAGGGAGGGATGGGAAAGACAGGGAAGACTGGGAATCAATTGCAGGTTGTCCCACCCATGCTTTAAAATCACCATTTAACATAAAATGACAATTAAATGTTTGTATGTAAAAGAAATGCAACAATCAAAGCTAAGCAAGGAACATTAAATTATCGAGACAAGCTTATGCAGATAAAATATTTAAGTGGCTTAAAAAAACCATGTGTATGTATATAAGTAATAAATAAAGATATTCTTGCTTCTATTAATTTCAGATATTCAGATATTTGTGACCAATCCATAAACTTAATTGCTACTATTTTATCAACAGTGTGAAAAAAAATATTTACAAGATGTGTGCAAGTGAGAAGTGTTAAATTTACTGAATGAAGACAGGCAAATTAAATAATGAAAAAATAAAATAATGAATAATTTATTTACAAATACTAAGGTGTAATGTGTGTTGTCTCCCAGGTGGCGATGATAAGCTTAAATATTTAGGAGTTTAAATCATTTCTGGTATTGTTTTGGCCAATATTGTTGTCACATTTGTCAAATTTGGTAAAAAAAAAAAGAAGTACCCCATCAACATTAAATCAAAAAGCTTATCAATTTGATATTCCACATAATATAATATTAGATTGATGTCGCAGTGAACAATTTTTTGTGGGGAACAGCAATTTTTAAAGAGTTTTTAAAACATAATTCGCTTGCTGTTTAATCAGCAAACCTCTGGCTCCCTTGCATCTTTAATACAGGAAGCTCTCTGATATTCTGTGATTAGAAGCCTCTCTAAAAGGGACTATTTTTACCTTTGCAAAATGCTGTAATGTGTTGAAATACAGCTATTTGCAGTTCCTTGCAAAAGAAAGCATGTGCACGGTCCACTATAATTTTGCAGATGTACATCTTATGATGCTTTATGGCATTTCCTCAACATGTGTTTTGAAGATAGCTGATTTGACAAAACAACTTCTCCAGTGTTAAACATGGTGGTGGAAACATTATGCTCTAGGGAGTACACAGAGCATCTGCAGATGGACCGGCACATGTACAGTCAATTCTTGGACAAGAAACTGCCTTACATTTCACTGATATTTTCAATGGACAAAGTAGAGGGGGTCAAATCAGTCGATTTGCCTCAGTGGATGCTGTATTTCTCCACTAGAAGTCGCCTTTCAAAACAAAAAGAAACCACTGTTAACTTGACCAGAAAGACAATGAACAAAAATGTCAGGCAGTAGATTGAACATCTCACATCACATTACTTAGAATTCTCTGGTTTTGCAAATCATCAGAAACGTAAAAATCAAGTTAGATCCAAAGAAAATTTTGTTTAAAACACATTTAGTATAAATGAGTCTGACTTTACAATGTTATAGGATGTGTTTAAGTAATTAAGTAATGTTAATATTTAATAATAAACTGATATGCACTAAACAAATGTAACAAAAGCTCAGTCACACTTTAGCACTGTTTTATTCTGCTGAATATATGAAGATCCAGATGGTTAGCGCTGACTTTTATTATTATTATTATTATTATTATTATTATTATTATTATTATGCAGCAGATTGAGTGTTAATCTGGACTCTGTGTGTGTGACTGTGTGCAGCTTCTCTGGAAGTGTACAATCAGGCTAATCAAGCCCAGGGATTTAGATAAAGACAGATGAAGTCAGGATTGAGAGAGAGCTGGGGAACCACTTTGACTGCTGCAGCCATCTGTCACACACATGCACCCTCCACAACTGAGCACAAAATACTGAAGCTAATAGATGGTGTTCACTAGCTTTGAATTTTTTTTTTTGGTTGGGTAATTAAATATTTTTTGACAAATGACAATGACATGCCACTCATTAACAGTGATCTGCATTCCATTTTTAAATAAAAACACATTTTCTCTACTATATTTCTGTATATCAACAAAAAAATGGCATGACCAAATAGCATTTGATCTATTGACACTCAAGAGCTGATAGAACAATACAGCCAGAGAAAATCATTCGGGTGTTGTTGTTTTTTTGTACACCTGAAGTTATAGATACACATCACTTGTGGACATTGGACCACCCCCCGTTCCCCCTTCACTATTGATAATACACAGCTAGCAACACAGAAGATCAATGCTAGCTGATTAAATAGCTATTAAACATCCTTTTTCCCTCTTATCAGAGACTATTCTAAAAAGGAGCAAGCCAGTGTTTAGAAGAGCAAATCTGTTTTTAATCTTTTAAATAAAGATTCCTCTCAAAAGGGAACAATTGGAGGCTGGTTTTACCGACAGATTGGTGACCCTCTATCACAGACCCTCTATGTTGAACCAGCAGTGAGATAAATCCTGTTGGTAAAAATCTTTCTAATGCATTTACAAATGCTGTGTCCGTTATTATCACATTATTTATACAAATTTTAAGTTGTAATCTACATTATATAATAGTTTTGGTGCTGCTCTTTCTCAAAAAGGTCCTTCTACAACCCACACCCTCAAAAGACATCAGTGATCACTGTATCTGTAAAAAAAAGAAAACCTGAATTTGTCTGTGGACTGAAAACCTGAAGACTGACAGCTGTGGAGAAGCCCTTGCAGAGAGAAACTCACAATGGTCACTCGTTAGAGAACGAAGTCATGCATAGGCAAACGCCTGGCCAATTAGAGAAGGAAGCCGAATATAACGCATGCACACGTTCCTGTTATAGGAATAAAATTAGTCAGTTTATTTTTAGATGTATATATGAGTTATAGTCAAAAAAAGCAAGTGTTTGTTTTCTATATACTCCCTCTGTCACTCTAGATGGTAATCTAAACAGGAATTAACCGACACAAGCCGTTGGTGACAAACACTCAGATGCGACTGACTCAACACTGCTGGTAAAACCTCATTAAAATCCATTCCCCGCTGATTAGTCAAGCTACAACACACAAACATACACCTGAAGCCTTCTGTGATTCAAACTATTGTATAAAGGGTTAATGATTCCAAACGGACTTGATTTGACTCACATCATTACAGCACAATACACTCAACAGTTTCGCCAAACCATGACACACTTAGACAAAACAAGGTCAATAAACAACTGCTAATGAAGTCGAAATGTTATGGAGGTGGTTGGCAGTGGTTGCTATTCTCCAACAGCTGAAGCGTCCCATTCACGCAACTGTCTTTCTTTTCCATCTATTGTATTGAGATTCTATGTATTGAGATTAAAAATCCTCACACAGGTTCTTTTTGCTCCACTGGTAATGTTGTTTGGTACGGCACATAAACAAAGAATTGTATATATAGATTTTATTTTATAACTTAAAAAATTAGATTACATTTTGTACTTCTTGACTAAAAGAATCTGCTTTAAGTAGAGAATTCATCCATTTGAGTTTTGTGCTTTTTTTGGTGCATGGTATTCTCCTCCTTTGGATATTTTTGTAATGAGTTTAAAACAAAATGCAACCCTTTTTTTTGTTGAAAATTCAATTACATTAGTAAGATATAATTGTCGTTATGATTAGCTTTAGCCAAGTTAAAGTGAGTCTTAATACCCCAAAAAAGTGACTGAAAGTGTTTCAATCAAGTCTACTTCGAATAGCGAATGGACATATACAGTACTTGTATATAATACATATATTTGTATGGATGTGTGGAACTGTTGGGGTGTGTTTGGTGGTGGGCAGGAGGCCATAGGCGTTAAATGTCAGTTCTGTCAGACTCCCCCAGGGCTGCAGAGGGCTACCAAGGTAGCTTATGACCAGCAGCATGTGAATGGGAATCGAATGAATAATGTTCTGAAAATTGTAAAGTGTCTTTGGCCATTTAGAGAAAGCGCTAAATAAATTGAAGGCATTATTATTGTTAATATTATTAACAAATTACTTTTAAGTCCATGCTTACTTTCAAGTTGTTTCGTTCATTAAACTAACACATCATATAAAGTTCTTTAAAATGCAACATCTAATAATGTATGCTCCCAAAGGAAACACCAGCTAAATGGTTAAGTTCTTGAGTGTAGGTTGTCCTGCCGTCTGATCTGCCCAAGCACTTAATGAATCCAATT
This sequence comes from Danionella cerebrum, assembly GCA_007224835.1. NCBI lineage: Eukaryota > Metazoa > Chordata > Actinopteri > Cypriniformes > Danionidae > Danionella > Danionella cerebrum. Next base: position 105,427 of record SRMA01027433.1, on the reverse strand, counting down.
AATGGCCAGAGTTCAGCGAGCAGATGACACTGAATACACACATGCATGTGAACTAATCCTGCAACAAATCCGGTGATGAACCCTTTAACTCTGATGTCCAAAACACATTTCCTCTTCAGTTCCCCTAAAAAAGATTCACAGCTTCCGGAAACTAAGAGTTCAAGAATATACCCACAATTTCAATTTCTTCCAAATAAAGTGTATTACAGATAAAGTGAAGTTGGTGTATTTTAAATAATTAAACAATCATTAAAAATGCATTAGCAATTCTAAAAAAAAATACAACAGACAAGAAACTGTAGTTGATGTCTTGATGTTTTGAAAAGGTTGCTTTCGTTTCAGAATGTCATAAACCCACCTTTCTCATAAGTCAACAGAATATAGAATAAACTTATATTCATTTAATCAATCCTAAAAATAGTTTTGGTGATTTTGTATATACAATGAACAAAGTTCAGGTTTTAATCAAAAACGTTTCAGTTGGTTGAGCTTTGACCATTTGATAGGAGCCTGAATTTTCAGGGCTTTTCCTTGGTCCTCTCAAGACCACTTCTAAACATCTGGGGGCTCCTTCTACCAGTCATGTTAGCACCATTATGCTGCTAATTTTCACACAATATGGCTGAAAAGGAAATTAAATAAATGTGCTTGTCCAAATTGACACTATATCAAAGAATGGTCTATTAAAAAGGTTCTGAGTAATGAATATTAAACACAGGTTGTCCATGCACTTCTTGCTTACAGCACCAGCAGAGCTAGACATCGTGTCATGACTATAGATTGTCTAAAACTATGCACATCCCCTCAAAAAGGTACTTGGAATTGGAAAATGTAATTTAAGTGCATTTAATAGAATAAATAGAGTTTCCTTATTATATGTGGATATAACATGTTGACCATATTTAGTTTGATCAGATGCATAAAGCGTGGTACGAGTAACTCATATCCATTTAACCAAATGTTTTTTAGAGTAGAGATCACCAATATGTTCCTGAAGCGAGTTAAGTAAACGTAGCCTAGTTAGTTGGCAATTAAAAGTAAGCAAAAGGGTTTTCACACTTTTAAGACCACACACTAAGTTGATAAAGAGCCCTGTAAACAAATGTTTACCTATAACATGCCTTTTCAATGCATTTAGGATAAAAGCTGAAGTACTGCACCTTGTATAACTTTCAAAATGCAATGCTTATCATACACAACATTTTTGAATCAGCTCATATCAGTCTTACTTAAATGTTTCACCCACAACAAGGCATCCATCGGGCCTCCATCTGAGTTTGTACTTAAATATTATTTAATTTTCCTCCAGACAAACACACTCTTAGATTCGACATTGTTCCGTAATGCTTACCAAAAGTGTCACTATTACACGTTCAGGTGTTTTTTTCCTGAACTCTCAGACAATGCATTTGCTCTACATGTAAATGGGAAGCATTTGCAATTAATCTGATTGGGTAGTGGTCGGGGGTGGGATCAGTGACACAGTTTTTTACCTTGAGCTCCCCAAAAATGAAAAAACATAAAGTATTGAATTTTTGGTCCGAAGTTTTATGCGACAATGTGCTTTGATCGGAAACCATGGGTGTCGACTGGACATCACACATCTGACCGAAGGGTGCCAACGAAAAAGTTTTTCATTTCCATATCAAATTGGTGTTTCGCAAGGAGAACAACCAATTAAAGCAGGCTCTTTTGACGATGTGAGAAGGTCTTAAAAGAGCCACACGGTGGCGCTCATCCCACATTTTCATACAGGAAACAGGAAAGAAATAGAGCGCCTCAAATTTTCCTTTCTCCACCAACAGTATAAACCGCTCGACGTCCATGATTTTTTCATATGTGTTCTTTGAAATCTTCTCTGTCAACGTTGTCTTCTTTCCTGTTTCCTCGTGTGGTGTGGAGTACATCTTTAATACTAAAAACACCATCTTCAGGCAGGGAGCCTCATTACACCAATATTTCCTCACCCAAACCGAAGAGAACCCTGCTGAGAAGCCTTCATCTGTGTGAAGGCCTCGAGACAGCGTTCCAATTTTCAATCCGAAGTTTTGTGCTACAACGTGCCTCAATCGGAAATCATGAGCGCCCATAGGAGCTCACACATCTGACCGAATGAAAAGAGTTTTGTATTGCCATATCAGAACCGTTTTTTCAGAAGAACTAATGAAAGTGGTCTCTTTTGATGACATGTGTAGGACGTCAGAGGGCGTGAAACAAAGTACTTTTAAAAGTTGTAATCAATAGTCATAAAAATGGGATGATTTAGTCACTAGATAAAGCTAGTTTTAAAAATACCAAGTTAAATAGATTCATGGTGTATTTAGATTCACGTTTAGATTCGCCGTTTTGGAAGTGCACAACAACTAGAAGAGCTGACTGTTTTCTGTTTTTCTCTTCCAGATGAGCTTCCTGACAAGTTGAGCACAGGTTCATCTCCTGGATTACTCCTAAACACTCCTGGCATTTATGTGAGCGTGTGACCTTGCAGAAGCTGGAACATACAGTGAGCAGCAGCAAGAGACACTGCTACAGGATTTACAAGACGCTTTCAATCCTATAAACCTCCCTCAAGCACACAGAGGATACAGAAATAGACTTTGAGAATCAGATGTTTGGATTTTGCTTCAGCCGTTCTGCAAAAATGCTTGGATTTTGCGGTTCAAAAAAACTCTTCGTCATCTTTATCGTTTGTTTTTGTACATGCAATGGCAAAGCAATGTCCAATTCGGATTACGGTGCCCACACTCGATTTATCTGTTCCCCAATTCCCCCTGAAGCTGATCCCGGGTGCTTTCCCAATACGGGGCACCATGGAGGGCCGAGTGGTAACAGCAATGGATTCTGGGGGATGTCAGAGGAAGCCAAAACCACTATTTTACATTTGCGCGAGAGTTTGGTTCAACAGAAAGAGATGCTGCTTGACCAACGAGAAACCATTCGTGAACTCACCGCCAAACTCAGCTTGTGCCAGGTAAAACAAACAATGCTGCCTTAAAGATTTAAAAAGATGCAGAATAAGTTCCAGGTTTTTCTGATTTCGTTCTATTGCTAGAAATAGAACGGGTACCCTGAACATGTTCTCTCAACCATCTTTTCAGTGCGAGGGCTTTAATGGTGGCACTGGGAACAATGAAGATCGCCCACACCTGGCTCACCATGCGCACCATGCCTACCCCAGCGCAGCAGACCATGGGAAGGTCTCTTGGACGGGCCATCACCGCGGGAAAGCAACACCAGAACTCAGTCGAAACCATGCAGGAGGGCATCACAGGGGTGATGGCAATCATGGCAGGCATCATGGAACAGACCACTATCACAGTGGGCTGGAACTAAGTCAGCATGGGGATGGAACTGGGAGCCATCATGGGAACATCAAGGCGGTAGGAGACAGAGATAAACACATAACTGGAGAAATCCACCCCGTGTCAGCTTCACCGGAGACCATGGGTCGCATGCTACACAATCTGAAAGAGAGGCTACACAACCTGCAGGTAATGGTTTGCTAAGGTCATTTATTCAATACCGATCCTGTTCATGGTCAGTCAGGGTCTACAGGTCAGATTTCATGAAAGTAAACCATTGTGTTACAATCCAAAACTTGAAATCAGCCAAATCAAGAAACTGTCAACGTCATCTTGAATCGACCAACCACTGTCTGAACTTTCCTTCATTTTCAGGCCCAATGTCTGGTCTTTTCTTGATTGTAAAACGTTGTTGAACAGTTCCTGTACTTTGAAGTTGAAAATTATAGTTAACACAACAGCAAAACGATTCATGTTGTGACTTTTTAATGAGGACAGTTTGCAATAAATTGGAGAGTTCACCCGAAAGCTGTAGTTACAACAGAACGAGTCGAAATTTGCCAAGGGACTTTGTAAAGTTGCGAGTTCAGGCTTTGGAAGCGCGATACTCATTGGTAGTGGTTTGCCGCACCTGGGACATCAGGCATCTCAATGTTTGGATCTCAACTGGTTTTCGGATCTCTAGAGTAGTGCTGCTCTGAGAATCTACCATAGTGGTTGTGGGTCACCTGCAGTTTGCCAATTTTTTGTCTGGGTGAAGAACCCCACCCTCGCCTCAAAACAAACAATCAAATATTTTCCGAACAAAAGTCTCCACTCCTCGTACTGTAGAGATACTGAATTTCAAGATGATCCTAGAACCTTGTAAGAATCTACAGTTTCGATCTTTTTTTCTCTATGTTTCCTAATGACTATTCTGTGCTTTCAGTCAAGGAACACATCAAGCATCTACTCAAGCTCTCTGAAGGATCTTCTGCAGAGGAAGATCAGTGCACTTGAACAGCAGATGCAGCATCACTCTTCACCTCTCACCGCCCACACCGAGCATGAGGGTGAGGATGAGGATGAGGAAGACGAACACCATGATGATCACCACGAGGATGATGATAATTCTGATGGTGACCACCATGAAGATGACGATCATGATGACAGCCATCACCATGATGACCATGAAGACCATGAAGACGATGAGGAGCATGGGGAGGAGGAAGAGGAAGGCACGCACAATGATCATCACAGTGAGCATGAGGACCACCATGAAGAAGAAGAGGAGGATGAGGATCATGAGAACAGAGAGAAGGAACATGAACATCGTGAAAATGAGGTTTCACCGCATGGGTTTGAAAGGCTCACATACGAACTTAAGGGTCACAGAGAGACACCAGGGGGCGCTCACAGCAAACTGGAAGCAGTTCTCAGTCAGCTGCAACATAGACTTTCTGAGGGTAAGATGATTTGAGAAATTACCATAAAATAACATTATTTTGTTTTATTTCTTACATTTGAACAATGGGAGTATAATGGACTCAGGGATGTTAAACTCTGTTCCACCTCTATTTTCTCAGGCCCCAGGAAAAAGAGCAAAGCAGGCGAGTCTTTCCAGATTGGTTTCCCGATGCGGAGTAACTTTATGTACGGCAGAGTGAAGCGAACACTTCTCCAGGAGATCTTCGCCTTTACTCTCTGCCTCTGGCTGAAGGCAGGTATGGGTCAAGGGATCGGCACACCATTCTCTTACTCCAGTCCTGGGCAATCAAACGAAATAGTGCTGATCGAGTGGGGAAACAACCCAATGGAGCTGTTGGTGGAGGACCGGGTGAGTGCAACAATTTGTTTGGGATATTAATGAAAATGTAATAACTGTGTTACCTATGGTGATCGGGTATTAGTTTGAAAGTTGAAATATTGAGAATCTTATTTTACTTAAAACATAAATATTAATTATTGGGTTTCTCATCATTTCTTTTCCTCAGATGAAGTATTTAGAATCATTTTTAATTACTTTGTTGAATTACTGGGAATCTTAATTTACTTAGTAACTGGGTCAAAATATTCACTCACTTTTATTTTGAATTAATCTGTTGATGTATTAAAAGTCCTACTTTGTTTAGTCTGTATTTATTATTTTGAGTATTTATTGAATATATCTTTTTTTCACTTATTCAACAATACACTTATTCAGAAACACATTTTTTTTTTTGAGTATAAAATGCTGATGTGGCACAGTGCTGCAGTGGGTGGCACTGTGGCCTTCCAGTTAGAAGGTTCTTGTTTCGAGGCTCGCCAATGACCTTCCTGGAAGGAGTTTGGATGTTCACCCCGTGCTTCCGTGGGTTACCTCTGGGTACTCTGGTTTCCCCCACAATCCCAAAAACATGCGGCAGGTTAATTGAATAATCTAAATGATTAAATTTAGCAACCCTGGACAACTGGCAACCTGTCCAGGTTGTACCCAACGTGCAATGGAGACAAGGCACGAGCAGACCCCCGTGACTCAGAAAGGGAATACGCGGGTTGGAAAATGAATGAAAAAAAAATACTTATAATTCTGTGTTCCTCATTCAAAAATAATGATATTTTTAAATAATTTAGTATTTCCAGTCGAAATATGGAGTTGGTTTTTTTTTTTTTAGAATTTTTGCAACAAATATTGATATTTCACATTATTTCAAGTTATGGACAGCATGTTTAACAAACACGACATACTATTTTACTTATTCAGTGACAAAAATGTTGTTATTTGGGGTTTCATTTTGAATCGCTATGTGGAAGTAATGAGAATCTTTTTATTTTGAGTGCCACAGTTGACATATTGAGAAATTGGTTTCTTCAAAACTTGAAAAATAATAAAAATATTTAGAGCTCATTTCAAGTTTCTTTTGAGTTGCTAAGTGGAACTAATAACTTATTTTGAGATATTAAATCAAAAGTTTTATTAAGAGTTTCTGAGTGAAAATAATTTTTCTTAACTGAGTAAAATTACAGAAAAATTTGAGAATTTGTTATTTTGAGAATCAATAAAAATATCCTTGTTTAGAGATTTTTTTTTGTTATTATTTAAATTATTCAGAGAATCATGGATAATATGGGTTTCGGGGTTGATGAATAAAAAAAATCTAATAATTTGAGATGAAACAATGAGAATCTTGTTATTTTAAGTTTTATTTTAAATTGCTAGGTGGAAGTTGTGAAAATCTCATTATATTGAGTTCCACAGTTGAAATATCGAGAAATCGGTCATTTCAAAATTCCATTTAAAATATTGGCAGCTTATCATTTCATTTATTTTAAGTTTTGATTACAAGTATCCTTATTTTAAGATATAAAATCTTTTTTTGTTTTGTTATGAATTATTATAATAGTACAACTGATTACTACTTAAGTCAAAATGTTAATTATAGGGCAATTTTGGCTAAAATCTACCTTTAATTATTTGAAATTATGAGAATCTTGTTATTTTTATTTTATTATTTTTTTTTTTACCTTGTCCTGTCCTGCTCAAAAGCCATCACATGGAAAAGTATATGCCTGAGTTGGAAAGTTTTGCTTTCTCCAGGGGAGTAAAACACCTGGTGTGGTGTTTTCTCCTCTGGATTGGAGCATTGAATGTATGTAAATATTTATTAGTTGTGGTTCCGGCGAGTCAGTTTATACCAGTTGTGTCAGGACAAGACGGTGTTATACTGAAAGGGGGAATGGATAAAGGGTTGGGGAAGGGTGAAGGTACACAAGTGTTATTTTTAAATTTAATTAACTCTCTCTTTCCGCGTGTGTGCAGGCAGTGACGCTACCTTTGTCTCTGAGCGATGGTAAATGGCATCATGTGTGTGTAACGTGGTCGACACGAGACGGCCTTTGGGAAGCCTATCAGGATGGGGTGAAGAGAGGGTCTGGAGAAAACCTGTCCCCCTGGCACCCCATCAAACCCGGAGGAGTGTTTATACTGGGACAGGAACAGGTGAGCTTTGATTCGACGATGAAACAATTTCAAGTTTCGAGTGAAACTTGCTCACTTTTTCATTGTTTTGGTGCAGGACACTCTAGGAGGGCGCTTTGATGCCACGCAGGCATTTGTGGGGGAGATTTCGGATGTTCAGATGTGGTCACACGTATTGACTCCAAAGGATGTTTATGGCATAGCCACTTGCGGGGGTCACATGACGGGTGACATCATTGCTTGGTCTGAGGGAGAGCTGGAGCTTCATGGGGGTGTTACTAAATACCCCTTTCACCCATGTGACTGAGGAGGCACTGCACTGAGACTGCATTCATGCTGATGGCAACCATTAAATAAAAGAGAGCATTTTAATGTTGGAGATAATGAAGTTTAGGGTTTGGTTATGAAAACGTCTAAAACCAGCAGTAAATTATAGGGGTGTAACAAAATATCACAATACGAAGTTATCACAATACATATCGTGGAGTTACTGGGAAGACTGTCTAGAAGCTAATGGGTATTTGCTTCTTGGAGTGATGGGGATTCTAGTTACTTTTGAAACTTCTTTACCTTGTCTTTTTGTTTTTATTTAATAATTACCAGGAGACACTTATCCTTTAATCACATTTTAAACTAGAAACATTAAAAATGAGCTCCTTCATCTTTCCTTATTAAAAGAGATGACTTAATGCAACGTTAATGCTGCCCCCTATTGGATGGATGATATTAAATGCTCTAATACAAATGAAAATAGCTCCAATCTTCAAAAATTGGTTAAAATTAGTGCTGTAAAATATTGTTTGGTGGACATAACATGTGATTTGTAGTGTATTGTGAGCAGAGTGTATGGTTACACCCCTAGTAAATTTTAGTAAGATCATGATAAATTAGTAATTAGTTCAAACAGGACTTGGAAAATGAACCAAAAAGACTTATTTCACACCAACTATTAAAGTTAGACAGAGTTATAGGTTAAAGGACAATTCTTTTCCTGCAAAAAGCTCACCACTTTAACTTTAAATACATTGCCTTCTGATGATAAACTTGAATCACAATCAGCATTTCATTTTGTAGTTTTTTTCTATGATATCCTGTAATTTTTTCTTTTAAATATCCGTTCAATTGTTATTTTGTTTCTGACCATTTATGGCAAATTCTGTGCCATTTACTGCTTGACGCCGATTACAAGAGCATGAGGTGGAAATGTATATATTTTAGATGAAAAAGAGCAGGTTCGACTTCAAAGATGTGTTTTCTTGAGAATCTGAAGATACAGCAAGACCAAAGAAAGTTAGTTGACAAAAGTTGATATCTTACATTTTTTTAGTTCAAAACTCAGCATTGATTAGTTTAGTCATAAAATTTATGGAGTAATTTTCAAAACTTAACAAGCATTAGCTTAATAAATCTAATCTCATCAAAATGTTTCCGTTAGTTTTTCTTCAGTTGTCTTTTTGTTTTATTTTTTACACTGTATCATATATTTTGTATTTGGATGTTATATGTTTGATTATGTGCGGTTTGTTTTAGTTGACTTGATCAACTAAAATTTGACCTTGTATTTGAATGTTAATTTTGCACAATTGTGTCTGCCATGTACAGTTTTTTTTTTGTACTGTTTTGACAGCAAAAATGCAATAAACAGAACTGAATTGAGCAAAAATCATGGTTAGAGAGTCATTTTCATAGTTAGGGTTCAAAAATGTTTAAAATGTCACGTTTCCCAGTTACATTGCCCACACCGTAGAAATTATTTAATTGATGCATTTAAACAATGAAGTAGAAGCCATGAATCTACAGCTGGGTATGGAAATTATTCAGGCCACCTAATATATTGCAGTCATTAGCTAAAAATCTTTGACCTTCGTTAATGTACACACAGCACTCACATAGTGACAGAAAAACACAAAATTGTCTACTTTTTGAAGATTTATTATAAAAGAAAAGTGGAATCATCACATTATCCTAAGTATTCAAACCCTTTGCTCAGTATTTAGCAGAAGCATGAGTCTTTATATGAAAGATGCACATGATTCCCACAACACAATTTGAGGATCTACGCAAGGTAAATCTTCAAAGGTCCTGAGCTCTTTGGGGAAGGTTTTCAACCAGGACATCCCTATACTTAGGCTGCATCTTTCCCTTGATTGCAACTAGTTGTCCTGTTCCCACAGCATGAAGCTGCCACCACCAGGCTTCACTGTTTGGACTCTATTGGACAGGTGATGAGCAGTGCCAGGTTTTCTCCACAGACATAGCTTAGAATTAAGGCCAAAAAGTTTTATCTTTGCCTCTATTCACTCATCAGACCAGATAATATTTTTTCTCACCACCTTGAGAGTTCTTCATCTGTTTTTTTTTTTTTCGGACGAGTTGAGGGCTGCAGTGATGGTTTACTTTCTACATCTCCCAAATCAAACTTCGCCATAGTGGTCTTTGGGTTCTTCTTTACCTCTCTTAGCAAAGCTCATCCCCAGCCGAATGACCAGCTCTAGGTTTGCACTCATAGGAACTTGTGGTGAAATATATGCAATGCCACAATTCTGTTGAGCTCTTCTAAGAGTTCCTTTCACCTCATGATTCTCATTTGCTCTGTGAGCTTTAATGTCTTATATAAATGGGTACGTGGCTTTCCTAATCGAGTCCAATAATCAAACACAGCTGGATTCAAATGAAGGCCATCTCAAGTATTATCAGAAAAAATGGACAGCACCTGGGTTAAATATAAATGCCACAGCAAATGCACTGAATACTAAAGACATTGTTATCTTTCAGTTTTTTTCTAATTAAATACATGTGTATCTGTCAATACTGGGTCCTGTGATTTTGATCTTGTTTAATCTCTCTGTATATTGTTTAAGATGTCTGATGCTGAGACAGAAGTTTTAAATAGGGCCAAGAAAAATATTATTCAGCGGTGAAAGAAAAGCCCACAATGTCAGTGTTTTTAATCTTGTCATTTATTGGAATCGACCGGCACCAGTGTACCAGTTGCTACATGAACATTTCCAGCAATATCTACCATTCTGTTACCAGTCAGAAACAGGGAGGAGCAAACAGACAGAGGAAGGAACACTTTCATTTTTCCAACCCTTTTGGCACCAAAAAACAAAAGCTTGGATTCAAGTCCCATCAGTCCATGCCCGAGTTATTAATAACTTACACACAAACAGACTTTAATTATTAATAGCTTATAATCTGAAAGGAATGCATGGTCGACCCACTGGAGTCTCTGAGCTCTCGGCCATGATTCCTTGTGATACAGATGATGGCACGTGAGATTTGATAAAAAGTTTGGAAATCCGATGCAATGCAAATCTTCTACAGCCAAGACTGAAGCAAGATATTTCGCTCGAAAGTAAACGTTCACTCATCACCTTTTTACCTTAAAGTTATATAAAAAAACTTGTATTAGCTAAGATTAATAACAATAGTCATTGTTGACAGAGAAGGCATTCAAAAATATAAATAAATAACTGAACTATAGAGGGCAATTCTACCGTTTAGCAACATTCATTGAATACATTTCACCTTTGTAATAGAAAACATACTTAGAAAAATGCCAGAAACATAGTGACTCATATCTACATTAACAAATAAAAAAAAACAAGTTGGCTTTATGAATAAAACTAAAACATTTGTGTCAAAGTGTCAAAATACCATTGAAAATATCTGAAAATGTTTTTGACACTTTTATTTGAAACACAAAGGAAAAATCAGTATTTGGAGTGATGAAATAGGGCAGCACAGTGGCGCAGTGGGTAGCACTGTGGCCTTCCAGGTAGAAGGTTGTCGGTTCGAGGCTCGCCGGTGACCTTCCTGGAAGGAGTTTGCATGTTCTCCCTGTGCTTGCGTGGGTTTCCTCCGGGTGCTCCGGTTTCCCCCACAATCCCCAAAAACATGCGGATAGGTTAATTGAATAAGCTAAATTCCCCTTAGGGTGTGAATGTGTGTGAATGTTGCCCTGTGATGGACTGGCGAACTGTCCAGGGTGTACCCCTGCCTCTCGCCCAATGTGTGCCGGAGATAGGCACCGGCAGACCCCCGTGACCCCGAAAGGGAATAAGCGGGAATGAAAATGAATGAATGAATGAGTGATGAAATAAATACATGGATGGCTACGGATTTCAAACATCCTTTGAAAGGGTTAAACAAATGTAAACTTTTAGTAAACCATACCAAACAAAACAATTATCAAATAAAACAGAGACGGTGTAAAATAATCAACACCCAATTTCAACATTCTTCAAATTAACTTCCACTTTTGGTTGAGACAAGCATAGACTGAATAAAAAAAATAAATAAAAAAAAAACTGTAGGATTTGATTGAGTCAACACCAAGAAAGATATTTAGAAGGATGTAGTAAAAAATTATAGAAAAGATATACCTCGGGCAGGTATGGAATGGATGAAAGGGAAGTAAATGATGAGTGAGCGTTTGTTTTGGGCGTCATATCCTGTAGTACCAGCATGACACCCTCAGAGGGCACTGGAGAGACAAGGAAAGCCAACAGCTGCATCCAACACCACCTTCTACCTCACTGAACATGAAAAACTCTGCGTTCACAGGATGCAAAGAGCTAGGGTTTCTATCCTACAAGCTGGTTCCTATATAAAATAGAACAAAATGGTTGCCGTTGTGATCCTGACCACATTGTGGATGCGTGTCGGGCAGTTGTAGGCATGTGTGAAGAAATGCGTTCAAAAATAATTGTATTTAAATAAAATGTCAGTTAAGGAACGAAAAAAATGGTGTTACTACCGTTTGCATTGAAACCAGCAGCAATTATACCAATAAGGTGCAATCAGTCACACATAGGTTGAAACAAAGTTATGAACTGAAACACATACAATGGTGTAAGAGGTTTAAAACTGGGTGAGCAACCGCAAAACTCTGCTACAAAAGTTTCAGATCATGGCAAAATTGAGCACAAGACAAAAGGTAGGTATACTTTACAACAAGGTCCGTCCTAGACAGATTTTAAAGCAGACTGGAATTTCTGCAAACTTTTGAAGAAGCACAAAAAAAAGCCACATCAAGCTTAAAAAAACAGACGATCTCCAACCATCTACGGTCCGCAACTATAAAGCCACACCTCCAAAGTGGAACCAAGGCCAAGTGACGCAAATGTGCAAGAACACATAGGGATTTGACACAGAATTGTGACCGATCAGTCAGTGGCTGTGGCAGTGGAAGGGCTGCTACTATAATAATAAGTGTCTGCAGGTAACAGTGAAGAATAAAAGAGGTTCCTTGATCGTTTGGGGCAGCATTCCTGAAGATTTGGATCTGGGGATTTGGTCAGGATTAATGCTGAGAAATACAGGCACTGATCCATCATGCAATATCTTCAGGAAGACATACGTTTGGCCCCAAATTTATTCTGCAGCAGGACAACGTCCGCAAACACACACCCAAAGATATTAACAAGCAAATTTGGTGTAAAAAAAAAAAAAGTGGCATGGCCACTATAGAGATCTCATGTTAACACCATCAAATGTTTCTGAACTGTGTCATTCAAATAGAGAGAGGATGTGAGAAAGCCACATCCACAGAAGATCACGGTTTTGTTCTCCAAGATGTTTACAATCTTGCAGCTGAATTCCTTCAAAATTGCAGGCAAGTGTCCTTGAGAATTCTGCTGCAGCAAAGGGTGCTCAACCAAATATTAATTTCATTTAGATTTTTGTTCATTGACTGCATTCTGTTTATTGATGAAAATCAATTCCATATTAAAAAAACATTTTTGCCTAAATCTTTTGTGGTGTGTTCAAATATACCAATAATTAACATAAAGCAACAATTGTTAATAAAATAAACATGAGCAAAATATGAAATGGTGATGCTTGAAGTGGCATGTATGAGGTTATAGCGCTAAAAAAGACTGGATCAACTACTTCCCGTGATGATTTAAAAAAAAAAAAAAAAAGCTGAAAAAAAACTTGACTTGTTTTGTAAAATTTGTGCACAATTTTGAGGTCCCCCAGACAAGATGTGGTTTTGGATGCAGCCATTGTTATAATAGTTTTGTGCTGTACTCTCTTAAAGTGCCAAAACCAAAAAATAAAACATCTCAAAGCCAAATAATTTGCAATAATTGCAGCCAAGTGTCCTATTTTTTTTTCTTTACAATGATAACATTAATATTAATTTAACTAGGAATAATCATAAAGACAAGCAAAAGAATCTTGTTATTAACAGATTCATTATTAGCATACTTAATTACATACAGTGTTAACTGTGACTCTAAGCTATTAGAGATCATTTATTCAGTCAATTAAAATATTCAAGGAAGAAACATTCATTTTTGATATGCCTTGAAAAAACGAGTTTAAACTGCTGTCATTAAGTCCCTTCACACGTGTGTTGATCTTCACCTTTTGAACAGAAATAATGATTGATTAACAGCCGCTCTTATTTAACTGAACCAGCCCTCTGTGCTCCAGTGGTCTACATGAATGATTGTGTAGATGTTAACTTTTGGACAATTGTTTCAATTTCATGCTTTAAATGCAACAATCAGACCTCCAGTACTAAAACGAGCAGTGTTTCACTTTCACTGTCCCCCAAAAAAAGTCTTTCAAAAAAACATTTTTGAAATTGGAAACACAAATTTGCACTTCTATCATTATTTTGTGATTATCTTTTAATTCCATGGCACAAATATCCTTGAAACACTCCTCAGTTCTCCAACAGAAAAAAAATAAATAAATAAAATTGATGTGTTAGACATACAAAGCATATATTTACAAACAGAAGATTCAAACTGTACAAAATGGAACAAACGAAAATAATGTTAATTAAATCATTAAATTAAAGTTTATACCAGTAATATGCTAAAAAAACAGCACAATGTCTTGATTTCAGATATAAATCTGTAGCAACTGTGAAAAAAAAAGTACATTTCAAGAATTACGTTGTTCAATTCAGTTTTGGCAAAATACAGAGTGGAAATCTCGCATCCTAATATCTCTTTAAGCTCTTGATATGTGGATTTTGTTATCCATAACCTTCATTTGCATTTTCAAACACAAGCAAACTGACTCAAAACATGACAAAGAGTTTTAAAACTAACCAAACTAACTAGTGATTCAAGTGTGCACAGGGGTTATTTAAAGGACCGTACGCCATACAATTGATATATTCATTGTCCACTGTAATATATTCAATGTATTCACATTTTGAATTGGTTTGACTTTCTTTCTTCAGTTAAACGTAAATCTAAACAAAAACTTCTTTGGGCATGGAGGCCACACAAAAAAAAAAAAAAAAAAAAAAAAAAAAAAAAAAAAAAAAAAAAAAAAAAAAAAAAAAAAAAAAAAACGAACAGAATGTTTGTTGTGTTGGTTAACTTTCCTTTGTTCAATTAACTAAAAAAAAAGGTACCTGGCAAGTACCTTTAGAAATAATCATTGTACAACTTAAAATAATACATAAATGTAATACATGAAAAAAAAAATATTTGAAGAAAAGAAACAATAAATCGACAATAAACATAAACATATCTTGTGAATCAACTTTACTTTGTTCAACTGATTGATATTTTAGTATAAATATCAACTTCTACACAATTTCCGACACTTAGATTCTCCCTTTTAGTGTTTAAATTCTCCTGCCAAGTACTTTTAGATACAATTCTTGTGAAAATTAAATTTACAATGAAAAAATTAGTTGAACAAAGGAAATCAATATTCAGGACAAACTGGGTTTTTAATCAACACAAAAACTAAACCAAAAAAAAAAAAAAGAAAAACATTCTTGAAATGTTCAGTTTTTCTGCTCTGTTCGTGTCCAACCTCAAAGTAAATGCTTTAAAAACTGTCATTAAAGTCTAATAAGTTCTAATATCAATTTGAGACAAAGTGATGTTTCAATTTGCTATATTTGATACTTTAGTGCACAGAACCCCTGTGCCACCCTAACTCTGATTTTAGGGCACAACATTTAAAGGTTTAACCACTGGAGTCACATGGACTGGATCACTGTTATTTCACTAGAATGAACTGAAATTTTTCCTTATTTCAAATATCTTCACAAATTTACTAAGGTTCATATTAATTTACTTCTTCAGTGGAAGTCCAGTGGTTCAACTTTAATGAAACAAAGCATTCATTTCTTACAAGAGAGCCCAATGTTCTTAGCCATTCTTCAGACTTCACATTAAGGTGGAACCACTGGAGCTCTGATAAAGCCTCATGTTTAAATGGAAATCTCTTTAAGATGTGTTCCAAAGTCAAACTCATTTATTTATTTATAAAATCATCCTGACCTTTAGACAAAGACTCCCATTTAAGAGCTTGATGTATGGAGTGATTGAACGTAACCCAGTGAATGAGGGTGAAGAACACTTGATGTGCTAGGGAAACTAACCCTTCAGCTATACCCACAGTCTTCTAGCTGACACCAGAGGACCATCCCATGGACATGACGAGAGCTACCTCAAATATGATGGGAGGTTTTTCAGGGAAACAGGAAGGAACTGGGTGTTTTAGGATTGCTCTTCTTTCTTTTTCAGGGAAATGCGCTTCTTTCGGGCAGCGAGCATCTCGTAGAAGGGATCCACGCTCACTGCAGATCTACAAGCGCACAAACATGGGTTAGTGGAGGTCTGTGACACATCAACGTTTAGAATATCACATTTAATGTGATGAATTCACACAAAAAAAAGTTGGGATCAAAACTATGTCAAAGTTTGATAAATAATGAATAACATTGTCATTCAGAGTTATATTGGCTAGCTTTGCATTTACAATATCTTGAGATCTGCTCTTCCATTTACCAGAGAGGAATCTTTGTGGAGGGAATGCAAATATAAACATGCAAATAATCTACATAGAAAAAAACTATTCATAATCTAATTGTCTGCAAAGTTAAAAAAACAGTTAGAATTTACAAGTGTCTTAAATAAAGCAGCGCAACTTGGATCTTCCCTTTTGCCCTCCAGATCTTGAGGGAGACACAGAGCTGGCAGCTGGCTCTCTCAGGGTCTCCCTTTTCCCCCTCCCCCTGATCTTCTTTGTTCTCAATGAAACATTTATTTAGCCAATAGCCTCTTCAATGTTTAAGCCAAATAAAGCTGCATTTTCTGTTAAATCTTCTTAAACCTTGCTTTCCGAGTGCTCGAGGTTGGCTTATTATGGGTAAACCGAGGCACACAAGAGGAAT
Source organism: Danionella cerebrum (assembly GCA_007224835.1). Taxonomy (NCBI): domain Eukaryota; kingdom Metazoa; phylum Chordata; class Actinopteri; order Cypriniformes; family Danionidae; genus Danionella; species Danionella cerebrum. The sequence goes on along the minus strand of SRMA01027433.1, from coordinate 89,022 downwards.
GAAAGAGGAAATATTTAATATCTAAGTGCCTCTCTAAAAGGCTAGATTACCGAAAATGTGTTGTTGACACTCACTTGATGCTGTGTATCCACTCATCCTTCTCCTCTGGTGTTGGTGCAGAGATCCTGTAGACCATGTGGTTTCCCTCCACCACTCGTCCGTCTGCCTCAGTCTTGCAGGCCTTGATGAGCTGACCACGGTTGTTGGGGATGTACAGCTCAAAACAGTTCTGCACACACAAGTGAAAACTTTAAAACTATACTTTTTCCTAGAGCTTGAGCACTGAAGTTTTGCTCATACCTTTAAGGCCCTAAAAAGTCTTTCACACCCTAATATATCAGAACCGGTGACAATTTACATCTGATTGGGTGTGATGTAACACGGTTAAGCTCACGGTGCTCTTATCATTTGTCGTACACAAATGAAAATCAGTACACTCACACTCTTACTATGTTAAAAAAATGGAATGTTGAATTGGGAAATTCCAATGGGTACATGGCTGTTAAACTGCCAAGCTCCTGATAATAGTCCATGTTTGAACACATATACAGAGCAACCAACATTGTTGATTATAGTGCCACCTACTGACTACATTTTGCACATTTTACGTTGATATATTGGACTGTTTTCAGAGTACATGAATGAAATTTTAAGCACTTATGCAAGTGACCAAGGGGAGTTTCCACAACCTAGAGATTTTATGTAGTTACCACAAAATTCAGAAAGCATTTTAAAATTACCGTATTTTTCGCCATATAAGACGCACTTTTTTTTCCCTAAAACTGAGGGGGAAAAGTTGGTGCGTCTTATACAGCGAATGCAGAGCACCTGCATAAGAGAGGCTGCGGCTTCGGCCTAGTCCCTGTTATGGTACAAATGTACCTTCTCAATTGAAAATAAACACTGGAGATCGTTTGAGAGAGAACACAGCAAATGCGACTATTTATTGTAAAGATTTAGCAGTCTCAACACATTTCCTTCACACGTGTTATCCGCATAGGAAGAAGTATGACGTGTGCTCTTGAAAGTTTCTCTAATTACATTTCTCTAAATGACCACTAGATGGTAGTATTATAAAGGAAAATTCCCATCACACTCCGGAGCTGTCGGCTCCACCCGGCGGTGCACGCTGACGTCATCGCCCATCTCTGCTCGTCGATCCTACCATAGCGCGTAGGACTCCGTGAAGGAGGACATTGTTATAAAATCATTTAATAAGTGTGGCATTAGTTATGCCTTGGATGGAAAAGAAGGCAACAGCTTATTTGACACCAGTGAGGAAGAAAGTGATGACAATGACTGCGTGGATCCGTCCTTTCTCATTTCTGATAGCAGTGACGAAGAGGAATTATTGGGGTTCGAATAAAAACATTACAGCCTTTTTTTGCTACTTTTACTGTTTACTGACTTTACTGACTGTTCATGTTTGGCATATAATTGTTCTTAAACTGCTGTTAACTTTTACACAGTTGATATAAAATAGTTCACTACAGTATTTGGTTCAGAATCTTTTTTTTTCTAGATCTTCCTCATTTAAAATTGGGTGCGTCTTATATACCGGTCTACACATCTAACGGTGTGTAATTGGCGGTCTGCAGAATTTCAATGTTTTAAAGTTTTTACAATTTGGAAATAGAATATTTGCATAGTCTTAAAATCACCAAGTATTGTTAACAGTCGACATAGCAGCATATGGAACCAACCAAAGTGCTACCAGACGGTAATAGAAAAAGCAGCAATTGCATTTAGAATTTTCTTCTTCTACCAAATTTTCAGGAAATATTCATATATATAACCAATATAAGCATTGATCATAGTTGATAGTGCACCATCAAGCCAATGGTAGGAAGTGGCAATGTGTCATTCCGAGCTTTATTGCCAGAATTAACTTCTCCAAGTGTTGCTCCAAAACTATAAATCTAAAATATCAGCTATATATATATATATATATATATATATATATATATATATATATATATATATATTACAGTGGACCCCAAAGTAAGTTTTCAAATCTTAGTGACTCAAAGAGCAGAGCTCAAAGCATGTACAGGAATTTACATGTTGCTGTACTTTCAGGCTGAAAACACAAGTTAATTCATGCAACATGCATATAAGTTTACACTAAAGAACAAGGAAAAAAAATCAAGTTCCATAACACCTTTAAATACAGTAATGCTTGCACAGGTTCATGTGTAGTAACTAACCACTCCCACTTTTTGTTTTAAAGCAGAAGAATCATTCTGAAGCAGAATAAACCCCTAAAATTATGTTGGTGTTTGGTTCTGCAGTGGTGATCGCATCTAGTCCTAGTTTTATTCATGAAAAGAAGTGGATGTAAATTTACAGGTTTTCTGGGGTCTTCCACCTCGCGGATGCTCAGGTTCTCCAGTGGGATTATCCCTCGAGGCTCTTTATCCTAAACAAATAGACACAGATAACAGATATTATTAAGAATATTATCAGAAGTAAATCTTATTAACACATTAATTTTTCAAATCTTATGTAATCATAATGATCATCAACTTATATTTTTTATAATGGAACGCTATTATTACCCTGAAAATATCAACCATCACATTTTCTTCTCACGTTCTCTAGTAATATTAGAGAGAAGATTACAGTAAGAGGAGAGGTGTAGCTTACTGTAGTGTACTCAAAGTAATAGAGGCAGTTGTCTGTCAGGATAAACCACCGTCTCTTCCACGTTTTCACTCGTCCACCTGAGAAACAAAGATAGGGATTTTAGAATTATAATCATCATTTGTTGGAAACTGTGGGGCTGCACAGTTAGAAGGTTGCCAGGTCGTGAATGTGTGTGTTGCCCTGCGATGGACTGGTGACCTGTCTAGGGTGTAAAAGTGATCTGGATTATAATAAAAATCATCTGCTCCTTTCTCGATTGTTACTGAACAAGTCTTTTTTTTTTGTCTATTTTTTCACTCGTTTATGGTGCAATGGCAGGAGATGATGAAACGGTCCACACCGCTTGCAAAAGTTTAGGATTTGATCAAAAATTCTGGTCTCACTTTTAAGAAAACGCCAAATTTCTTGTGATTTAGAATACATTTTTAGGCACTTTCTGACGAGCCCTGTTGTTTGAGGTTTAGAGGCTGGCTGCAGTATAGCTCATAAACCTTGTAAATACCCCACGTAAATACTCATCCCTCTGCGTCAAACTTTTGTGCATAACCGCCCTGAAATAGCACATCATAAACGCTAGTTTATGTGTGGTTTCTTTTTATGCTCCATGTCTTATTTGATGGGGATCTGCAGAGTGTCAGTGAAAAATAAGGTTATTTGTGGGATCTTTCTGCCAACCCTGAGATGTAGGCGCATCCCCACTCAAGGATTTCAAAGGTAAGTGAGATTTATTGTTTTATCATATCAAGCAAAAACTAAAACATTTTGTGAATCTTAGTCAACATTTTTTGTCATTAATGATGTAGAACAAAATGCAAAATAACGTTTATAGTAATGTAGTAATCCTTATTGGACCTTGAGTAGTTTTATGCCACTCTATTAAAGCAGTTACATTTTTTTTACAGTCTATGGCTTAAACACATACAAGTATAAAAATATAAAAACCATTCAAAGTTTAAATGATTTGGTGTCTACACCGTGGTTTTAAATCCTGAAGAATCACTGGTGCAAATATATAAATTATTGTCTCTGTACAAATTATATTAATTTTGAAATAATTATAGCAAGTTTCCTGTTCAAGACTGCTCTTTATTGAGATATTGAGAATTTTCAGTTAAACTGTATTTGTAAATTAGTCTGGACTACTGCTCAAGAGCATGCCCTTACCCAAAATTCAGCTTCTTTATTATTAAGAGCTCACATGCTAAAAAAGGGACCAGAAGTAAGTTATTGTAGTCCTTGTAGTCCATGATAATACAGTTTTTCACAGTGTACCCATTAATATGCATCTCCTTAAAATATTAAACATTTCTGTGGCGCAAATAAAAAAAACTGTACAAGGTATTAATCACAGTTTATCAGCAGCAAAGATGAGAAACATTCAATCTGATTAATAACCCATATCCATTAGAGAAAGAGAGGAGTACGTACCTCCTGAAGAGCGAAAACCACCAGCATCAAAGAAATCACAGGCCAAGCAGAACAGGAGCCAGAGACGGAAACAAGAAAGAAACGAGGGATCACGGGGAGCAGAAACACAGAGCAGAAAGAGGTAAAAAACAAAGATTTAAAAGCTTTTAGTGCTTGAGAGATCTCGGGGCAGCCATGCAGAGAGTGAAACACATCCAAAGAGATTGCTTCAACTGTTTGTTCGTAAAGAAACAAAATGTGCAAAGCGCAGCAAAGTTCTTGTTAAATAAAACCATGCTCAAACAAGAAAAACGCTGCGTAATATGAAATACTTTCAACAAATGATCAGATGCATTGTTACAACACTATATAGGTGACCACAAAATCACATTAGCCCTATTCGAACGCAACTAGTTTCACAGGGGTTTGTTAAAGCAGTTTTTGTGTTTCTCAGATGTACTTGGGTTTTTAATGCAGTCTGAATATGCAATGTTCTGTAATAATCTGCAAACTCAGCGCTCGTCAGCTGGTGGCAGGGATTGTGTGAAAATGTTTTTGAGTAAAACATGAAAACGTTTTTTGACTATGTGAACTTGCCGTACAATCTACAGTGCGCCAGATTTCAAGTTTCCCTTATTTTTAAACCCACAAGAATGGAAGAAAATAAAACCCTTCGACGATTTAAAAAGATTACAAATTAACTAGAAGAACTTTTAAAAAAGTACATAGGGTAAGTATATGTAGGTTTCAGGGTAGGTTATTAAGAAAATCTATGTATCCAAATGGATTTCTTACATTTCTTTTTTTAAAACAGGCTTCTCACACAGTGCACAGAACAAACAAAAAAACCCATGCAAAGGCTATACCAAACCAACAGATGGCAGTAGATTTGTGCATTTTAAAAATGAGTATTCAGCATTAAGGAACCAAAACACTGGGGCCTCTGATCAGCGATCATACAAGATTGGCATGCATGTAGTTTTTGGAAAACAGGTTGACCTGTTAAAATGACCTGTTCAAATTAGGTTAAAATGATGCACAATGGCTGGCATTTTTAACAATGTGCCATTACATGAAAATGGTGCTGTGTTTGCAGGGCCTCAGGCTCTCTGCGCAAGTACTATGCATGTAATTATTTGTTAATGAGTTAACTCGAAGTTAAATTTACTTAAAAGTTAGAACATGTTGTGCTTTTGTATATATATATATATATATATATATATATATATACACATCAAAAACTTAAAGCAAAACATGATATGACCTCCTCATATTTAGAGTTTTATCTTAGCCAGGATGGAAATGAACACCACTATACATTTTACAGCTGTTCAAATTCTTTATCAGCCCTTTTGTATTAAACTGAAAATTAAAAACAGGTTTGTGAACACTCAAGGGTCGTCCATTTCTGCAACCCTCACCCAATTTCAGGAGCCAGCCCTCTCTGTCAGGGTTAAAGAACGTGTGCGTCAGGTCGTTGCCATCATCCTCTGGGATCTTAAATGGCTCGTTCTTGATGCTGTCGTACAGGTTCTGCATGAAACACAGCGGTCATGATTTGCATTAAAATCATTAAAGTTCAACAGTGTTTGGAGAGAGAACTCCTGTCAAATGTGTCATTGATCACAAACTAAGTTTGTTTCATGTGCTTAAGCTACATATCTGGCTGTTTTTCAAATCAAAATAAAAAAAAAAATACAGATAAAATTAAGAATCATTTACGGGAAGAATAATCAGAGCAAATAACTAGCAGATAGTAAGTAAAAGGCCAAAATGCTTGTTCATTGATGATAAATAAAACATAATTTATAAACTATTGAACGCTTCTGAATAGAAGTCAACTCCACTGAATTCAAATGCACACATGTATATAAACTGCTCTCAACTATAAGCTGCAGATGTCCAAATTTTAACATGAGATATTTACACATAAAGATAGTACATTTTTACATTTAAATATAAAATTATTATAATATAAAAAATTCTGAACTGCAACAGAGTCTTCTACCTGAAATACCATTGATCACCATCTTCCTCCAGTGCACAAAACCCTCTGAACAGCCTCAGTATAACTTCTCCACACACCGAGTCTCTCTTTCGACGTCACACTCTGTAAGTTTCATCTCGAGGAGGTTCGCCCTTGACCTCATGTTTTCAACACATTTCTCATACAGATCCATTGCAGACAAAGGTGCTCTTTGTTTGTGCCGTTTTTTTCTCTCCACAAAACCGCATTTCAACCTGGATGTTAATGCTCCAATGTACACTGATTTCGTTCATTCATCTTCTTAGATGTCAGTCATCTGACGAGAGGCAAAACGTGATATGCAAACGTAAGGCAACACACGCACGCACGCACACACGCACACACACACGCACACACCTAAGGGGAATGTAAATTATTCAAATAACCTGAAGCATGTTTTTGGGATTGTGGGATAAAACCTGGAGAAACCTAAGCAAGCACGGGGAGAACATACAAACTCCTTCCAGGAAGATCACCGGCAAGCCCACTCCGCCACAGTGGCTACAATTACTACATTGCACCCCATTTCGTCACAACTTGAATATAGTTTGTGAGCTTTACGTGTGATTGTGCAAATTCAAGGCCTATACACATCGATACTAATTTTTGTTGCAAAGTTTTGTGTGATGATGCAAACTTGATCCAAAGCCATGCAAAAAAAAAAAATGACATCAGAGCGACATCCAGAATTTTTTTTTATGTGTTCTTTGATTTTGTCACTTTTGTCATAATCTTCCTGCTGATCTTTCCCGTTTGGCATGGTGAGTATCTGTTGTACCGCAAACACCATCTTCAGCCAGCCAGCGTCATTGCATCAGTAATTCCTCAAGGCGGATGAAGACCACCCTGCTGAGAAGCCATCCGAAAATATGTGCGAATTCCCGAATTCGCCGGTGTGCAGATTCCTTTACTGTTCAAAACAAACTTGGATCTTCCTTTTCGCATTAGCTGGTAAACCTGCATGTGTATGCGTGTGTGAAAAATGCACATTTGCGCAAATATTTTGTGATTTTTAGTTTAATGCCCCATCAACACTCAAATAACACATTTGAACCCTATACTAAATAGCTCATACTATGGGATTCGAAATTACTCATGGCATGTCATCTGTCTTGGAAAAAGCCATTGTTAATAAGAAGCAATGAAGTGCTCACAGCATGTTTTTAATACACTGTTTCCCAAAACAGAGAGTGCCATCATGTATGCAGAAATAAACACCTAAATAAACGGTGCAGTGCCATTGCGACACACCGGTAAATGGAGATTCAGATGTTGGTCAACCATACATATCAAAAAGAGTCTTTAAAAGTCAGCACATCGTTGAGAGTAGAATTTCCCTTGGGTAGTCCAGACATCCCAGAAGGTCAGAAATGTCTGGGAGATTGAACAATTCCATGGGAAAATATGAGTGAAGGAAAATGAAAGATGAAGGCCACCAAGTGCAATCCAGAGATAAAAGATGGCATGCATATCTTCCGAGGTTGACTGCAGGAACTTCCAAGCACAACCAGTGTAGACGTTCATAGCAGGCAATCAAAGAAGATCAGGGGCTTTTAGTTTAGGGGAGGCAGTGAAGAGATCCTCTTGTTGGTCTTGGAATAAGCGGAAGCATTTAAACTGGGGACCTGGGGAGAATGGCCAGTGGCTGGAGGGCATAGTGGTTAGGGGTCAAAAGTCAGATGAAGGTTGAACTTCACCTGAAGATATCTAAGCTACCTTAACTTATGTCAAAGCAACAGCTATTCAAAAAAAAAACTCTGCAACGTTCTTCAGTGACTAATAACACAGTGGGTACAATTTATGACAGTTACTGGGACCACAGAATGTCTGTCATCAAGCTTTACCAGTATATAAATTGCGTTGAGATATGAATGAGCTTGTAGATATGATAATGACAAAAGGACCTTTTAAAAGCATTGGTTGCTGTTAAGGTGGTACATCTGTTAAAAACTACAAAAAGAATGACTTTCCCTAGTATAGCTCCATGTTTCCAACAGCTGCAAAAGCTAAATCGCGACTCAAATCACTGGAATAATCGCTGAACAATTAATTATTCTTATAGAAAAGACATGTATTGTTTGAAAAGTTTGCTTTTTATTAAATTATTAAGGCATTCCTCAGATATCATGTTCGCTCAAGGCTAGAACCAGCATGAGAAAACCTCTACGCACTGCTTCAAATTGAGATTCGAATCTTCAGACGCTATCTCAGCAGGGTGCTTCCTTCTCTGGGACGAGGAAATATCGATGCAGTGACACTCCCTGCCTGAAGATGGCAGATCTGTCCTCAATCCTCTCATTTCTCCACATTTTTAAAAATCTTTCTGACAACAGCTCCCTGTGATCAGCCACTAGAGTATAAACTGCTATACATCCATGATTTTGTACGTCTTCTTTGATTTCTTCTTGGTAGTCTTCTTCTTTCCTGTGCGAAGTCGCTATGAAAATGTGAGCTGAGCGCCACCGAGCGGCTCTTTTATGTTTTATCTTTAAAGCTCTACTCACATCATCCAAAGAGCCAGTTTTCATTGGTCATTCTCCTTGAGAAACACCAATCCGATATGGCAGAGCCAAACTCTTTTTCATTAACACCACTCATACAGTCAGATGTGTGAGCTCATGTTGGTGCCAGTGGTTTGCAGATTTTGAAAATTCGGATAGGTGTGTAGAGGGTTTAAAATATATTAAGAGTTTACTAAAACAGATAAACTCCATGTGAACGTTCTTTTGCAAGAACATTTACAATTTATTGAAGGAATAGAGAACAGAGATGTGACTCACCCGGAGCAGCTCTTCGGGAAGATCACCTCCGTCATTGATGCCTCTGTTCATGGAGATGAAGCGCTCCACTGTAGGCTTGTCTCGGACGTTAGGGTTGTGCAGGCTGGTGTTCAGCATGATGATGGCAAATGACAGCACGTAACAGGTGTCTGGGTGGGAAAATACACGCTCTTAAAAAAAAAAAAAACCTTTTCACACTTAATGATTGACCTTGTGGGGTTTGATGGAATATCCCAGTTACACTAAAGTTGTAGTCACAAATAATTTAAGCCACTGACTAGTCCGATCAGAACATTTGTTAAAGCAGTATTACTATATAAACAAACAACAAAATAAACAATTTGCAACAGAGTGTGCAATATTGCACTCAAAAATACAATTCTATGCAGATAGATTACACGGACTATGTCTGTATTTGTTTGCATTGCTCCAAATTTTCTTCGCATGTCCCCATTGTTTTGAATTATTTCTCCATTTCAGTTACAGCAGTTACCAGCAGGAACGGTAACTTAATGGTGTGAAGCATTCAGCTCACGTTTCAGTAAGAGCAGTCCATAGTTAAACATTGCAATATGACTTTTTTTTTATTCTGGGCCAATTTGCATTTCACCACTTTGGAGTCTCATCATGTAGGTGGTGTATAGCTGTGTGACAGACCTGTGCTCTGGAAGACTCCTGGATTACAGTGGCAGTATCTTTGAGCAAAGGCCTCCATCATCCGGTCAATTTTCTGAGCTTCTCCTGGCAAGCGGAAACTCCACAGAAACTGCCTGTGACAAGCGTCAACGGCACAGTTCACTTTCACATTAATATTTACTTTTTCCCCACAAAGTTTCAAACCTTTTTTTATACACACTGAAATCTACTTTAGGCTTCCCCAAAATAAAATTAGTATTTTTATCTGAACCTTATGAAGCTTATTTTGTTCATTTATTTCTAGTACACAAATTTATAATTCCCGGTTCACCATTATTTCTAAGGTTATAGTCAACGGCTTGATCACAAACCAGATTTAGAGATCTGCTGCAGCATTAAAATTATATTTTAGGAACGATCTAGACTTTTAAATATACAAGTGCCAGCATTGCCGAAACAGATCTTCTCTATTCAATTATTTATATAGTTTTGGCATCAGCATGTCTTCGAAAAAGATAAAAAATAAAAAATATTAATGTCTGTCTGTCTGTCTGTCTGTCTGTCTGTCTGTCTGTCTGTCTGTCTGTCTGTCTGTCTGTCTGTCTGTCTGTCTGTCTGTCTGTCTGTCACTTTATCTATCTATCTATCTATCTATCTATCTATCTATCTATCTATCTATCTATCTATCTGTCTGTCTGTCTGTCTGTCTGTCTGTCTGTCTGTCTGTCTGTCTGTCTGTCTGTCTGTCTGTCTGTCTGTCTGTCTGTCTGTCTGTCTGTCTGTCTGTCTGTCTGTCTGTCTGTCTGTCTGTCTGTCTGTCTTTCTCCACTTCTCCTTTGGTGGTGCTGCCTGTTAGCAGTTCTACACTGCTGTTTAATATTTATGAAACACTTTTGGTAATTCCAGATTGGGATTCAAGTTTGACTGCACAGTTATACATACATTGTTTAAATATCAGTTAAGAAGACAAACCATAAATAAAAACCACATAAAAAAAACTTTCCTCCAAGACCTTTCCTCGAGGTTAAAATTTGACATTAAATGTAATACATCCAGTTTTACCACAATCATTGCCTTTTAAATTCAAATAAAATGTAGAAAAAGTATCTGATTTAGAAAAAAAAAGATTTTCAAATAAAAAATATTATCTTAAGAAGATTTAAAAATAAAACAAATAAAAAAAGTCAGCCTTACCGAAGTGCTTGTACCAAGTTCAAATCAGTAAATTCATGAAGATCCACAAAAGCCTGCAACACTTTAATATTGAAGTCGTCTCTGTTAAAAAGCAAATAAACATTTTTACCAAATGCCCAAAACTACATTTCTAACAATTCCACAGGTTACAAAAATTGGAACATTAATTTTGTGTCTAAATTCAGCTGTTTCAGTTTCATTGTCCAAACTCTGCAGTGTCAATGGAACACATACAAATCCAAGGTACCTTTCACCCAGATAGTCTCCTATGGCAGTTTTATTGAGACCTTCTCCTTTGTAGAGAAACTGGGCAATATCTTCTGGAGTGTGTCTGAGAAGTTCGTTGTCCACCAGGAACACAATACCCTAGGAAAAATGAAGAAAAACAAAACAAATATGTTTTACATTTAGCAACTGCTCAGTAAGACATTTTTGTGTAAAGTTGCGAAGAAAATGGCAATTTTTCAAAAAACAGTATCATGATATCTGCTGTTTGCCCCTCATACAAGAAACTCCTCATTTTCTTTAGAAGCCACCAATGAGCATCCTTGTGCATATATAACCTGTTAATGGGAGTTTACTAGGAAAAAAAACTTCAAACGCATACATCTGCGCATCATTTATTAACATTCCTTCCCCCATTTAATGTTCATTTTTTAAATTTATAAGACAATGGACGGAAACCTCTCTTCAGTGACACAGTAACATACCTTCTTTGGGTCCATGTTGAATTTTTTCCTCCCCATGGCCACATGTCGACTCTTCTGGAGTGTTTTACTGTGAAAAACAAAGATAGGATCAATAATGTTTTCATGTGTAGGTTTGAAACAGAGAATCCTACAAACCTAGTGAACATTCAGTCAGGAGAGTTCAGGTTAATGTCAGAGACTGTACTGTTAACACACACCTACACAGATAAGCAGTGTGTCTATCATCTAATGCAAATGAAACCGACGCAACAAGTCACCAAAAAAGTAAATATTTCCCAACTGCGCAACAGAAGAGCTAGTCATTTTAGACATTGCATCACTACTAAAGAATTGCATCTGTTGCTTAGTGACAATCCTGTCAGTCATCATCTCACATCCTCCACAGTTCTTTCGCATTCAAAAATTATGAATATTTTTCAACCACAGTTGCTTTCATGCAATGAAAGAATCTAGTTTTTTAAATAACTATGCATTTAGTTGATGTTAACTCAAAGTGCCTCAACAGCATTCAAGTAAGGGTTAAAATGACAAATTGCTATTACAAACAAGAAATTAAACTTTAATTTATCGACTTAAAACGATGATAAAATAAAACACACAATATACACCATTACCAGCCATGTCACTTTTAGGATGAGTTTTAAATGAAGTTATAGACATGTGCTTATTGATTATTTACCATTCATTGCATTTTTGGTTAAGCCAAAATTAGTCATGAGTTCCGTTTTGTCATTACAAGCACCTCTTCCTGCTAATAGTGCTGCCCTGGACATACTGGTGATTCAACCATGTAAACCAATTCTTACCACATGTGGATGTGTATAGTATGATCCCACTTTAAAATGTGTCATAGTTGGACAAATGAAACAATTAACAATATAAATTATACTTCTTATAGCAGGGTGCTTTCTATTACTTTATAGCAATACTGCCGCCCTAAAAACATTACACTTGCTTCATACTGAGTAATGCATGCAACCCCCCAACGATCCATCGTGTGATCCCTGGTGAAAGTTGAATCCAGTTAAAGTGGAATCTGAAATCGCACCGTGTAGACAGTAACTTTCAATCTTGTATCGTCAGAAGCAGTACCAGCCAAATCAACTATTTTTTCATGGTGTGACCGTCACTGAAGCTAAATATGGTTTTGCAAGCTGATCAGAAAGATGAGCTTGAGAACACCAAGCATGGGAGTCATTAGACTGTGGCAAGTGCCACCAGTGTTTCCCCTAGCATTCAATAAGAGTACTCCACTCATCTCTGAGAAAAGTTCAATATTAATATTTCCGCTAATATTTTACTGCGGATAAAATGAGTCTATGTGCTTTGCAATTGGATAAAGTGCAGCAATGAACCCATTGAGTGGTTGAACCAAGCCTCGGAAGCACCACTCATTCCCTCCATCACTAAAGTCTAGATAAAATTTCAGTCTGTGAGAAATTTTCAATCATTATATTTAGTGTTAATATTAATGATAATGCTAAATAATGTTTGGCTAAAAAAATAGGGCATGCCAACATGTCATGTGACTCATAAAATGATGTCTGACCTCTATGGGGCAGTAAAAGAAGGGTTTGTTGATGTGAGTTCTCCACACGCACGCACAAAGATGAGCGGAGCAGGAGGCTCTAGAGGAGGCCCTTTCTGTTTTACAATTAAATAAATTGTTTACTTAACTGTGTCTCTAATATGAAAAGATATTGTTTTTCTATAACAAGCTTTACTGAAATGCTGTGAATTTTGTGATTAATTCAAGCTTCAGGATTGAGGAAATGTTGAAACCATTGATTAATTTGCCGGTTTCCGTTGTTCCAAGAAGAACTGGAAAGCGTTAGCAGACTTCCGTTGCAGTGCCATCAGTTGTGTGGAGATGTTGGGTTAGCACTTTCAGACACAGCCAATCAATGGCTCCAGTAAGAAAGCAGCACAACCAAACAGAACCATGCTTTGAAAATGACAGGCTCACAAGCAGGTAACAATTGCAGCCATTTTGAAAAAAGGTTTCATAGGAAAAGATCATATATGTTTGTCGTGTTTCATTACAGGATACAGTATATATCTGATTTGTTGAAAAGCCAGGGTTATTTATCTGATCAAAATATCGAACCTTATGGCTCTCCAACTTAGTTTAGCCTCAAATTCCATTGGAGCTTCAGCCTCTTAAATGTCTGATGGAGGGGGTTGCTATATGACCATTCGCCATCTTTCTATTTTGGCCCTTGGGTAAAAATAATTGGGGACCCCAGTTTTTCTGTATCTGAAAATGAACGAAAGGTTAAATGAGTGAAGGGGCAAGTGCCCTGTTAGGACTTCCGTAGTTCTGCTGTGTCCCAGTCTTTAATCATACCCAAACCCACTAAACCAGAACTGGGTTCATGCATTTATTTTAGAAATGGTCCTGAGCATTAATATGTTAGTCCTAAAAATACACCACAGATCTGCTGTCCGTAACTTCAGTTGTTTTATTTGCTCTTGTTGATTACTGTTTGGCGTCCTTGTGTGATTACAAAGGTGCCTTCAAATAAAATGTATTATTATTAGGCTTACCATGCCACCAACACCAGGAGGTAAATGCTTAAATTAACTTTTGTTTGTTTTTTTTAAACTCTCCCACCTTCCTTCTGTGCTGGTCTCCAGGCCCTCCACCTCAATGATGGCCTCGCGTAATTCCTCCTTCAGCCTCTGGATCTCAATCAGCAGCGCTCCTTTTCTCCGGCGGATCTCCTCCAGCTCTGAGCGCTCCTCCGGGCTCAGATCCGCTGGGACTGCAGGAGGACAAGGAACGAGGGTTTACACACTACAGTCCCATTCACATCATTAAACTGGGAGTGGGATGACAAAAAGTATGTACGAACTTGGTCAAATTGTTTTCCCCACATTATTGTATTTAAATAAAATGTTTTATGTTTCTAAATGAAATGCAGCACTTTAATGAAATATCGACGCATCGACAAACAATCACGTAGACATCGCCTAATTGAGAGGGAAAATAAATGAATAAATGAACGAATGAATGAATAAAAAGGCACAGGATCTTTTCAGTTCTTTTCCTATTCATCACTCAGGGCCTCTTGGACGCGAAAGACCTGTTTTCCTTGTTAACAATCTCTCATCTCATACGCAGATCATCCATCGCTGCTGGCCTGTGCATAATCTCGTTCACTTTCTGATGCCAGATGCAAGCAGCGTTAGCATCCATAGCAATGCACAACAAAGAAAGGCTTTATTTATAACCAATCCATTAGGTTTAATTCTTACCACAAGCTCTCTTAATCATCTGATTTCAACAGAGCAGCTCAGTCTGGTTACATGCAAATGTTTCCGACTGATGTTTGCTGCAAAAATAGCGAGGACAAGGCAATTAAACTGAACAGAAGCTCTACTGAGCAAAAACAAAACCTGTTTTAATGATCTACTGAACGACATTCACAAAGATGGAACTTTATTCATGATTTTTTTTAAATCATATTTCTAATATTAACATCTAAATAATGTCCTCATAATGTCCATACATCAGATAATTGTGGCCCTAAAATTAATTTTCATTACTTCAAGTAAGACTCAAATGTTCTTCTCTGGATGATTTTAACTTCATGTGACCAGGACTATGCTCACTGGCTCTGATCTTGATTAGTTCACAATTGGGCCGCTTTTGCAGTTGTAGCTAAATCACATAAAGATCTGTACTTTAACAGTACTTTGAGAGGAATTACATTTTTCTGCAGTCTATTTTATGTTAAAACAGTAAACACAAAATCTATATTTATATCTTATTCTTTTCTTTATGAAAATCTTGTGTTGTTTTAATCATAACATGCACGTTTTTGTCTAAACAAAGCTACGCATTAATATTTTACATGCGCGAAGGTGGTCTGTTCTTCTGATGTACTAAAAAACGTTCACGTATGAGTGAAAACATGTTTTAAACAAAGAATGCATTCTGACATAATTCTGAAGTAATCTTCTTTTGCGTATATGGGGGGAGCAGTCTTAGGCAGGGATGCCCAAACATCCTTCTCCCCAGACAGATCCGGGCTGACATAGAGCGTGTCCTAGGTCTTCATTTCAGGCGACTGTATCCAGTATCTCAATTATTTCAGCCATAGCCCAGAGCTCATGGCAACAGATAAGGGTAGGAACATAGATTTATTGGCAAATCAAGAGCCTTGCATCTCAGCACCTTCTTCACCACAACAAATTTGTACATTGACCAAAATACTGCAGAGGCTGCACCAATCCATCTGTCAATCTCTCGTTCCATAGTCTCCTTACTCATAAACAAGACCCCAAGATACTTGAACTTCTCCACTTGGGGCAATATCACTTCAACAACTCGGAGAGAGCATTCCACCTTTTCCCGACTAAGAACCATTGCGTCTGATATGGAGGTGCTGATTCGCAACACAGCCATTTCGCATTGGGATGTGACCACCCCAATGTACACTAGTGGTCCTCGTCGTATGAACCTAGCATGTTCACATCATCTGCAAAGAGCAGAGGTGAAATCATGTGGTTCCCAAACCGGGCCCTTACTACACCTCGAAATACGGTCCATAAAAATTATGAAAAAGACCTGAGACAAAGGGCAGCCCAGCCAGAGGGCAGCATCCACTGGGATTCACACATATCTGACTTATTGTCAGCTATGCGGACCAGGTTCCATATGAAGTAATGATTATTTCATTTGTAAACAGACAAAATGCATAATTAAAACACAATTCTCAAACAAAAATTGGTGTTTCTACATATTGCCTTCAAGCCAGCATCAATTCATGTAGGCACATGTGCACAAAGACAGGGCTTTTGTCAGATTATTGTATGGTGTAGGATGAACCAATAATACTAAACCGGTGCTAATGAAAGTCAATCTTGAAACACAGTTAGGAACAAACAGCTGTGCAAGCGAGTTAAAATGGGCGAGGAAAGCCACACTTTGCTACCAAGGTGAGGTTGAGAAAGATGTCTTCTTGTCTTGGCAAGGTTTGAAAACAGCAGCGAGACCCAAGGTAGTTATACCCAAGGTAGCATCAACAAGGTCTCTCCCAGACAAAGATTCGAAAGCTGACTGGGGTTTCAAGATGTGCTGTTCAAGCTCTTTCGATGAAGCACAAAGAAACAGGAAACATTGAAAATCTTAGATGTATTGGACGGTCAATAAAACTGTATAAGATGCACATCATGGTAAAGGCCCTTCAAAAACGCAACAGGAGTCAAAATTTTACAAATTTTACAAATCTTACAGATTTTACAAAATCTGAAGCAGAAGCTAGAAAATTTGAAGCATGGTGGAGCTTCCTTGAATATTTGAGGAAGCATTTCCACAAATGGATGGAAGCACATGATTGGCCAAAAATTTATTCTACAGTAGGACAACAACTCCAAACATACAGATTGATGGTTACAAAAAAATCGTATGAAAGCGAACTAACGTCAGGAGCCTGTATTTTAATCACAGTGAACAAAATAAATATTTTAGATATTAAAGCGTATACATTACAACAAGGGTTGGGTGACAAGAATAGTAGCCTGAGGTCATCTTGCAGCTAACTAGTTTCGACATCAGGTCTGTAACATGACTATAAAAGGAACGTCTCGGAACCCATTAGCGATAAAACTACAAAGGTTTACTAAATCTCTTTATCTCCAGAATATCAGCATCAAAGATAGTATAGGGAACCAGAATGAACTGCTTTGTTCATCAGATTTTGGTCCCTCGGATGATGCTTCTTCATACATTGACATGACTCTGCAGTTGACAAGGCACTAAATAATTCCACAATACACCTCTAAAGATCACCAACCAGAACATTTGCACAAGCCAACTACACCT
Organism: Danionella cerebrum; assembly: GCA_007224835.1. NCBI lineage: Eukaryota > Metazoa > Chordata > Actinopteri > Cypriniformes > Danionidae > Danionella > Danionella cerebrum. Next base: position 71,793 of record SRMA01027433.1, on the reverse strand, counting down.
CAATCATGGAAAGGGAAGCAATGTAAGAACATGATTCTTGCTGACTGCCATTTAATTGACACTTTTTTATTTTAAGAATAAACTAATACAAATGAGATTTTTTTGTATTTCAGCAGCTTCACAGACAGTATGAAGGATTAAGAGCACAATGTGTTTGTTGAAAGGTTAGTAGATTTTGATTCATACCAGATCACAGGCCTCCATCTCTTGGTCAGAAGGACGCCTAACTCACTAATATGAACTGGCCATATTACTCTGCACAGCAACCATATGTTTTAAATGATCACACTACTTTAGAACAAGGAAAAGTGATATCCAACAAATAAAAAAAAGTACTGTAAACATATTTCGTTCCGGTAAAAATAGTCAAATGTAATTAAAAACTGGTGTGCTTTTTTTGAATATAGTGTTTGTTTTACCCAGCTGCTAATCAAACAGACGCCGCGGAGATATGCAAACACTGAATTAATACAAGAACGGATAACACATATATTAAGCGAATAAATAAGTTCCATAGTACATATCAGCAGATATCCGTACTTAAGTCTATTAAATTCGAAAAAAAGTTAAACCTGCGAAAACCGTCTTCTAAATGAAGCATATCCACAGAAACAGTCATGATGCGGCAGTAACATTAACCATAACGCAAATCAGCGAAAACTTACTGTAGTCCAGGTCATCCATCTTGGGGGCTTTGCTTTTAGGCATATATATGTCGGAATCGAATGTCATTCAACAACCGAGATATAAGGATATATAAAATATACCCCACAGACAAAAACGAAATAAATAAATAACTAGGCGGAACACAGAGAGGGCGCAGACAAAGGAGGAGTTGAGAGCGGAAGTTGCGTCCGATGGGTTACGACCTGAAACGACGGCCATTTTGGTAAGGGCTGTTGCTGTAATAATAATAATAATAATAATAATAATAATAATAATAATAATAATAATAATAATAATAATAATAATAATATGACTGTATCTAGATGTGAATATTCTTCGTGACTCATTCTTTGTTAAAATTAAAGATTTAATGCATTGTTTTCACATTAAGGGCACAACCTTGATAAGGTTCAAATACAAAGTTAAAAGCAAACGTTTTAATGTATTTTGCAGCTTAGATCTGATTAACTGGTAACCAAGAAACAACAAGACGAAACTGTTTTATTAAAGACTAACAAACATCCCAAAACACCAGTGGCATCCAGCTTATTTAATTAGTGCACATAATTTTTTCCTAGAGGTTTATATCCTAAGATTGACATCCCATATGACTTAAGAAAAGACTGGTGGTGTTTGGAGGTGAACAGATAGTAATCAAAAATGGGCAAAAGATACACAGAGGTGGGGCGTGGACATAAAAAATAATATAGAAAAAAACAGGAGTAATCATGTTCATCAGAGGATATTAGCTGGAGTGAACACCAGTGGGCATCACGATACGGGCTGAAAGAACTGGAAATCATCTGCCCCTTAAGACACAACACCTTTATATCATGCACAAGTTTAAGGCTTACAACATTTTACACAAAAAAAAAAAATTTAAGTCCACCCCCTCAAAGTATTCATGAATATCAAATCTAGAGATCTAAATAAAACTATTGGAGCCAGTAGTGGAAATATGTTTTTTTTTTTTCAGTTATAAAGTTGGCAATTTTAATGAGTGAATGAGAACCTGCTCACTTCTGGAGCCAGTCTCTAGCGAAAAGATACAAGCAAAAGGAACCATTTTTAGAGGTTGTGAAATAATAGACTTTGTATTAAAATTTAATTCTTAATACCATACACGTGTGCTGAATTCCAATTGCCAACTTTTGAGCAGAAACATGTTAGGCAGTGCTATAGAGCAATTTTCCCCAACCACTATTCTCACCCTAATTAGAAGTCCTTTGGTGTGTGCAGATTTTGTGACTTTTTAAGCACATGTAAGTCCTCAAATTTGTACAGAGAGCCACCCCCCCCTCCCCCCAAAAAAAGAGGAATACGTTTCTAGGATGCGTGTGCCCTAACAAAGTAACCATCATGAATCATGCTCCGAGTTTTAGTTAACTAATGACTCTGAATTAGGAAGCCAACCGAATGTAAGAAAACCAATTTTATGATCTAACATTAAAACTACTAATGGCTTGGGAATTTATAAGAATTGGTATTTGTCACTGCTTAAGCCAGACTTTAAAATGTTTTTGGTTGAGTTTTGTTATTTAGTGAAAATGGTCATTTATTAAAGAAACAAGGTCAAATGTGCTTCATTCTTAAATCATATTTATTCATTATAAAAATATCTTTATATCAAATAAACAGAGATGGAATTCATCTTGAAAATTTTCAACAGATGCCCAGTCTTCGAATAAGAAGCAGGCTTCAAGATGTAAAGATCTTGAGCTCTACCTTGGTAACATTTTAAAAGATATAAAATTCTACACAATAAGAATGAAATCAAATGACTCCATAATACTGTGAGTGCAAAACGAGCACTGAACCAGTGAAAAGAACTAAACGGTGATAAAAAAATTGGGTCCAGTCAGTGCTTAATTGGGTTGAGGGGGAACTTGCACCATCAGACTGATATCGACGCATCCCACAACAAAGTTTCTGATTATTTCTGAACAATCTAAGATTGCCATATGGTTTTATATATATATATATATATATATATATATATATATATATATATATATTTTTTTTTTTTTCCCCAACCTTATTCCCGTTTTAGGGCCCCGGGGGTCTGCCAGTGCCTATCTCCAGCGCACATTGGGCGAGAGGCGGGGGTACACCCTGGACAGGTCGCCAGTCCATCGCAGGTAATGACATTTCTGTCAGTTTAAAATTAGAAATCATATATTCCCCATTGTGACTAAATCAATAAATGATTGAACATTACAATAATTTAAATACTGGGGAACACTGAATCTGTAATGCAGACTGTTGTAATACATGTGCTGTAATAAATGTGTCAAAAAAACAAAAAAATAAAAAATAAAAAAAGTAAAGCAAAAAGACTAAATAAAACCATGTGTCAACATCCTAAGACATTCACATTATCCCTGTGTATTTACCCTTCTATTGATGAGGTCACACATTTCAATCAAGTTGTTTGTAAAGTTGTTTGTAGAGCAAGAAATTAAATCTGTTACAATACACAAAATCACCAAAATACTGCTAAGAGCATTTGTAAGAGTATCAGAAAAAAATACAGCTGGCAACATTGGTTTTTGTATGTTGTTTGTAAAAATAAACAACATATATTTTTATATTTTGCTTTTCTTTGTAAAACAATTGTCCATTTTGGCATTGAATACCATTTAAATTTTAATCTGACAAATTTATGGGACCCAATTTTCACAAAGCTAGAGACAGTAAAGGGGACCTTTTTGAATATTGATGTCCTTGTTCTATTTAGGACACTTCGTGTTACAGGGCTGGCCTGACTGGAACAGCCCATAAACACTGATCAAAGGGAACATGGAAAGTGCACCCAGCATTGAGCCGAGCTGCACCACAGCGCCACACCAGACAAGTGCACTGTGACCCTCATCTCGCAGGATCAGCCCGATGATCACCTTCACATACGACAAACAGAGCACGAACAAGACCCAGGCCATCACCTACACAGGGACAGACATCAGTACATTGCTATGGAGAGTGATTATAACAACGATTTCTATATATGTGGGTCTGTGTATGTTTTTATGTATCTGACTATAGCTTGCAATCACCATCTTGATAGTCACATAGCAAAGTATGATGCAGTGAAAATACTTGAGTGGCTGAAGCTTTCAACCTGTCAATGGCTGTAATTCAGGAAACCTTAATTATACAAAAATGTAAGCTTAATGTAAAAAATCCCATAAGAATTTTTATTAAGGGTAGAGATGTGTTTTTTTCTGTGTCTCAAGCGGTCAATGCAGCCATTTACCAATAACTTTTAGAGTACTTCATACTTCTAACTTCATGAAAATGCATTGCAGATTTCATTTTTCAGGCAAAAGGAGCATTCACTAAGTATTGGCTGCTATACATGCTCATACCTTTCATGTTCATACTTTTTTGTCTATAGATAAAAAGAAGCATGTAAATGGATAGATTACCAAAGTCTATTATATGTAAAAGGAAATTAATAAATTCAAATGTTTGGACCACCAACCAGTGGTTGGCGGGTCAAATGGATTTACAGTATGGGAGGAATCTTGTTTTTAAATTGCAGGAGATTTTGATTTTCTATAGATCAGCAGTGTGGCGCAAAACTGAATGAAACCATTGAAATCTGTGGGTAAGAGTTAGCAGCCCTGCTTAAGAAAATTACTATAATAGGAGTCTTACCATGAGTGCTGCTCCAAGTTCATGATTGATAAGAGGAGGACAGGGACTCATCACTGCCGTGGCCATTATATATGCTCCAAATCCACTTCCTGTCACTGTCAGAATGCCCATCAGAGCCAGAGACCTTCACAAAGGTACAGTCAGATAATCAAGATAATGGTTGGTGAAAAGGCTGTTCTGTTACTAGGGGACATCCTGAATGATCCATGTAGCTCATCAAAGAATGTCTCCCAAAACATTTACTAAACTCTACATTATGACCATCTCCAAACTATACAACCTTTATAGTGACCTTTGTTGTAATGGAACGGCTCACTCTGCATTTTGTGTTCACATTTGGGAGATATTTTTCTCTGATTGAAAAGAAAAGCATGACAACAGTTTCCTGTTGATCTCTGACTAGTCAGTTGTTGAGTCCAAAGATTGTCCAAAAATGGTGCTATATATAGTAGGAATGCCAAAATACTCGTATGTATTATTATTAGTTTACCTATGTGTGCTATGGTGTATCCCCATCCCCATGATGTTGGCACATCATTTCTCTCACCTGATTGGTGCAAACATCGCAATGAAGCAAGCCACTGGATTGGCAACAGAGGACAAGGTGGCTGCAAGATGATAGGCCTGGTTTCCGTAGGGCAAACAGGAGTACGTCTGGACCGAGGGCAGGACTGCATTGGTTAGTGCATTCACCCAGGCTAGCACCATAAAAATCAACACCATCTCTGTCCTACTATAGATTCTTTTCCCAAATGTGCCTTGTTCTTTCATTAGAGTATCATCCCGAAGGTTCAGCATGGGCCTCTGTTCTGGAATTTCACAGTTTGAGGATTTACTGATATCAATTATCTCTCCCCGTTGAGAATGATCAGCGTAACCTTTACTTTTTTGTTCTCGTGCCACCGCAGGATGAAGGTTGAGCAACACAAAAGCGCACAGGCACACCACCATCATTGCACTTAGAAACAAGAAAAAACCCTGTGTTGAGAAGTTTGCTGGCTGGTAGTAGGCCTGCAGTTCTCCCTCATGTCCCAAAGATGAGTTCCCCATGCTAAAATTAGCATTAGCACTCATATTTTTACAATGGACGACTCCAACACCTTGAATAAGAGCCACTAAGGCTGGAACCAATCCACTTAACCCTTCTCCAATAAAATAGGAAGTGAGATATCGAGGCTGTAAGCGCATCATAAATGGTAAAAACGTAACCGAGGATGTACAGTCCACTACTGACAGAAGAAAACTCAGGCATAGTAGCGGAGCACTGTGTTCGCCATCTCCAAAGGTCACAGAGTGTTCCCAAAAGAATGCCAGGAGGAAAGTGGCAACTATCCCGATAGTCACTATAGTGTAAATGACGGGGCGTTCATCAAGGACACCTGGTTTAAAGCAGTGCATGAGGGTGATGAAGAGAGGCCCGATGTTTGCCATCTGGATGATGATGGTGAGATAAGAGGGGAGAAACCAGCCCTCTGGGATGGCAGGAACGATTAGAGGAAGCTCCACCCACATGCCATTGATGGCGACCCATGATCCGATGCCAAAGAAACATGCTAAGACATGTGTGAAGAGAGACATGGTGAAAGAGATGGATATCCAGTCACCCTAAAGCCTTAATAGGGTTATCTGTAAGAAAGAGAAAACAATATTTAGTTTTACATGCTTTTGGAACTTTGGAACAGTAATCATTTTGCAAAAAGGTGAGCATTACATTCATACCATGGGGCTGGGGCTAATGGCCAATATGGCAACCTATGGATTGGCAGTTCCAATTCTGGGGAATTCGTTCCCACTTTAGTGCAGTTTTCAAAAAGCTTAGTAAGAGGACTTGCATCACTAAGTGTCGCTCCATTTATGCCAAGTGACTATCTGTGTGGTTCGGTGATGGCAAGCTAGCAGTAGGGATTTTATGTCTATGAGAACTTTGTTTTGATTTTCTGGAGTAAATATGATTTATTATCTGCCATCGGACAGATTTTTGTACTTGGTTGAAGAATAGTTGTACAGATGGTATAATTCCATACTTCTTAAATTAATTTCTCTGTGACTTGGTCCATGTCTGTGTTTGTTGTGTTGATGGCAGACAGAGATGCCTGGATATTTACCATGCTACACATGAAATGATTCTATGATGATAATTAGTGGTGGAAATTGTACCGACTGTAAAGTATTTCACTAATGTTGGTTTACAATATGATTTTTATATAAAGGTTTTGTAGAATGCACATAAACATGGCTACGAACATGGGATCCAACACAACGAGAGCAATAGTTTTACATTGAACACGGCTGCTTCAAAGTTACACCGGTTCGAATTTTAATGTTCTTTTTATTTATGGATCCGTTTCCTCCCATTGTTCAAAACAAGCTTCTACCGAATCGAAGAATACATTCTTCCAAAGAGCCAATTTGAGAGTGAATGAGAGTCTTTGGGTATGTATTTTTAGGATGAACCTTGCCTGCAATGCAAGATGAAAAGATGAAAAATAAAATTAATATTAAATGTAATTTAAAACAGGCATTTGTACTTGCTTAAAAATGTTTATAAATCAACATTATTTGAGACTGCAGCTTTGAAATAAGACGTTGCGTCAGCAGAGTCACGTGAGCCCTTCATTCAAACACACATAAAGCAAGTCAAAATTACTTATTAACTCATAATACTACACCAACAGCAGAAATTACCTCAAGAGCTCCATGGTTTTCTTTCTGCACTAATATAAAACTGACTTTACACATAGTCTGTAAAAGGTATATCCAGTGCCCTTGAACCTCTTTGTAGTTAACACCGTTTTAGAAGAAAAATTCACTCAAGCATTGTTATTTCTTCAGACTACTTTGGACTGAAAAGAGGATATTTTACTTATGCTGATTACCATTCCACTAGTATTAGTTCAAGGTCTTTCATAAAGAATTGTAGGAACTAGGTCAAGAATAAAAGCGCAGTAGTAAATACTATACTATGCTTTTAATACGTACAGTATTATGTTATTAAAGTAAAATAAACAGCCTCTATGAAAACCTACCTGGTTGTCCTCAGGTTCTTTCAGTACATCCTGGTTGTTTGCTAGTCTATGGATTGGTATTGTTCTGTTCACCTGCTTAGAACTTCCTGGGCTACTGAGTGAATGAGAGGCGTTGAACCGGTGTCCTGTACTCCGTCTCCTACTGGACAACAACTGTAAACATGTGCTCCTCCATGCGGGAAGACAGGAGTGTGGCAAGCCGTTTATACATGGAATCTTAATCCATGCTGTTAAAACCTTGTTTTGGCATTGTAAAAAAAAAAAACATTGACATTAAAAAAGATAGAATTGTTTATGTTAGAAATGTTATAATGTATTTTATGTGTGACGTTATAGTGTGTTTTCCTAGAGAGGCCCTAAAGATTGTTTGCTTTCCCTCACAAAAAATGCAACTTTTAATATTGAAAAAAAAACTAATTGACAAAAGAAGGAGAAAATCATCACTGAATTTTTGTTGTCTTTTTTTCTATGCAAAGAAATAGTCATAAACTTGGCTTCCTTGTAACATAACAGGTTTTGAATTTACACTTGTTTGGGACGTGAAAAACCAAGGCAGAAAAGTTGTATCCAGTTTCTTTTCTAACAGATGATAGGAATATACTATGGTACATAATTAATTCTAACATTCGTTCATTCATTCATTTTCCAACCTGCTTATTCCCGGGTGAGAGGCAGGAGTACACAGAGGACAGGTCGCCAATCCATCGCAGGGCAACATTCACTCACACATTCACATGTAAGGGGAGTTTAGATTATTCAATTAACCTAACCGCATATTTTTGGGATTGTAACAAAATTGAAACTGGAGTACTCTGAGGAAACCCACGCAAGCACAGGGAGAAAATGCAAACTCCTTCCAGGAAGGTCACCCTCTAACTGGAAGCCCACAATGCTACCCACTGCGCCACCGTGCCACGACTAAATGTTAATACATAGAAATTTAAAATAGAAAAAAGATATCAAAGATACACTTTCCTTGTGTGAGCTCACTCTGATGTATTTAACATTATCTGAAAATTTCAAATGTGTGAGAAGCCAGAGAATGTAGTTTTTTTATGTGTTTCTTTTAAAAATGTTAAAACTAGTAGAATCAGAACGTAATAATCATTTTTGCTGCATATACTCCATTCTGCCATTAAAAAAAAATCCAAGAACGCTGTCTATTAATTACTATGATGCCTAACTCTTGACTCATGGCAAATGTAATGTAATAGAAGATTTACACTGTTCACGTACGCACTGCAAATTGGCTGGGAGCTCCGTCGATCGTACGGAACACAGGCGCAACGCAAATAAAATGGACACGCGTGTCGTGTGAAACCGGCGTTAAGTGTGAACATGACATGATGGTAAAGCAGAATAAAAGATGGGCAAACTACGATTCAATTTTAACATTTAATATAAAAATGACTTGCCACAAAGGTGTGAGTGACGCGAGCAAACGCAACCTTGACGTTGAAGGAAACAGGAAGTGGATCTGATAATTATTATTAATTATTAAAACATTGTGAAATGTGCTCTATAGGAATTATGACACGTCCTCGTGACATTTAGATGATCCTGTATTTATAACATATAAACATATATTTTCTGAAGAGCATTTAGCGCTTGCTTCAATGCCCTTCGAGAGCAGACCGCGTAAAAAAACAGGGACAAAGGTTAAACAAAGCTTAAAGAAACAGTACCACCAAAGTGTATTTTATCATTATCTATCAACTTCGTGCATTTATTAATACACATTATATAACACTTGGATATAAACTAAAATATAAATCAGTGATACTAATCTTAAATTAATAGTATTTTATTTTTTGCTTCTGAAACTGTACAGTGATTTGGTTCACAAATAACACACAAATGAAAGTGTCTTGATACTTTTATATTTTTGAAGTGTTAAATCTTTAAATAAGTGTACCTTAAATGGGAGAGAGAGATAGCTTTTTTTTAGTACTTAATTTGTTTATTTTAGAGGAAAAAATGTTTAATCCATCCATTAAAGTGTTGATTTTTTTTTTTTCGTTTTATAAAACTCTTGGTTTACCCTTGCTGTGTTATTTCAAAATGTATGTTAGTTATCACTGTTGTGCTTAATTCTGGTTAAATTTTGTAATTAAATTTTGTTTGTACTTAGAGCTACATGCCAGTATTTACTGCTGTATATTTTGAAAAAATTGTACAAAGGTATACTTTATTAGTATAAAGGTGTTTACTTTAATTAATTAAATCACAGCAACCTAAGCTCGGTGAAACAAATCTCAATAAAGCATTTTTTAACTTTTTGTGTGTGTGTGTGGCTGCATCACTGTTGGAGATGGCCAAAACACGGGCATTAACACAAATGTTTATACAATGTTGAAACCTGAAAATACAAATTATATTTCATGGACACTAAAATAATAAGTGTTCCCTTACCTGGAGTTTGAAGACCTCCTTTGGATGAGAAGTATTAATCTGAATTTTAACTTATTCCTTAGGACAAAAAAGATGATTGTCCTGGAGTTTCACTGAGTGAGAGGATGGCAAAGTCTATCTCCCCGCAGGACTCTGGAGCTGTTCCTTGACACAGATTGGAAGACGACCAAAGAAAACTTTGCTTAACCCAGTCTGAAATCCCCTTCTCTTTTGCTCAACTTCAGCAAAGCACAAACTGCCCGATTGAAACCTGTTTTTAACAACACTAAATATTTAAAAGGAAAGCCAAAAACTTTTCTCCAATAGATGTTCTTAATGCTACCATCCCCTACTGTGGAGCTTAACACTTTCTGTAAACAAGGTGGACATAGCAGCCAGAGGGTGGTAGGAGAGGTATGTATTGGTCAGACTTTGTTACAGTAACTTTAAAAAGGGACAAATGAAGAGCTTGGTTATAAAAAGTTATAAATTCAATGTTAAATTGAGAAAAAAAGGGTTTGTGTGAAAACAGTTTATTTCTGCTACAAACTAGATCAAAAGGAGTCTTGAATAACATAAAATCTACATTTATTAATCCGCTGCATGTGCCAATAATCACACCGGCTCTTTAAAATAAAGTATATGCGACCCACTTTTTTGTTTAATTTCGATTTCAAGGTTTCAAAAAGGTTAAAAGTTTTGGTCTTTAATGAACATCTCAACTATTATGACACATAATTTGAGAGGTAATTCAAATGTCTTTTGGTTTACTTTTAGAGATCCCAAATTGGTGCCATCAGTGCCATCTAGTCCTGAAAAGAATGGATAACCCTTGGAAGTACAAAACATGTAAGGTGGCTTGTTTTTTTTTTCTTCACAAAAAGCACAAAGGCACAAAAAAATACTTGGAAGGTTTAGGAGAGGTTTCAAAACATTTTTTCACTTTATTTTTTACCTTGTCTTTGTTTTTGTGGGGATTAATAATTTTTACTTTGCATATTTTTATAAAAATCAAGGTACCTTTTGTTCTCTTTTGGCCTCTCTTGAAAGTGTTTTGACAAAAATTGTTATCTGCAGTCCATTACTGCTCTGTGTTTTCACTCTTTTCCCATAGCATGACCAACGCCAGCTCACATGACTATCAAGGCCAGTAAACACATCTTCAGGAATTCATCTTTTGTAGCCATATGAAGGTAATCATTTTGATGAGCCAGTGCTTGTTTTGTGTGTGGATAATAATCAAAAGCCATTCAAAGACAGTCATAATAGCAAAATGTTAAAAGTGCTGAAAGATGTCCTGCTGCTCACCAAAGACAAAACATTTGCAAAGTGGTTTTCTGAACTGTCTGTGAAGCAAATTTCTGTGCAGCACTAGTCAAGTTCATCCATTCATTCAGTCAGTCAGTCCTGCGGGGAGGTAGACTTTCCCATCCTCTCATTCAGTGAAAGAACAGAGGATTCGTTTTTTAACTCCAGGCAAACCTTCCCCTAACCTTATACACTGCTCCACACTTTTTGTTCCATTGTGGTTTTTGTGCCAGAACAAAAACACTAGCCATCTCACAGGTCTTGTAAAAGGTTATCTCTTTTTTTACCACTAGATGGCACTGATGGGACCAGTTTGGGTGAAACTAAAAGACGATTTTCTAACATTTTAATGTAAACAAAAAATATCATAACTAGTAACCTTTTTGAAACCTACACATTACATTCGAAATGAAATAAACAATAGGTGGGTCACATCGTTCCGACTTAATTCAAAATAGCCGCTGTGATTGGCGCAGGTGCGTGCAGAGACATCTAAGGCAGTGGTTCTCAAAGTGGGGGGGGGGGCGCACAGACACTGGAGGGGGGGGGCACAGGTCATTAGCAGAAAAAGAAAAGAACAAAAAATAAACAGCCAAAAGACGTAGAGTAAAAAATGCATCTGTTTGAAAAGGAGAAGAGAAGCTACTGAAGTCGCACAGACCCAGGCAGGTCATTCAAAAGATAACGTGGTTAAATACAGAAAATATGACGAAGCATATCTTGCTCTCGGCTTCACTGTTAATGTCGTTGGTGAGGAGGAAAGGTTGATGGGTGTCCCATGCGTTAAAACGCTGGCAGCGGACAGCATCAAACCAGGTTCAGGGACTTTCTTGAGTGATGGGGGGTGAGGGATGGGGGGTAAGGGTGGGGAGGGTGCAGATCCTTTTAAAGGTTTAAAGGGGGGCTCAATCAAAAAATTTTGAGAACCGCTGATCTAAGGGTAAACATTTATTTCTCTTCTCAAGGTTTTTATGTGGCACTTTAGATATCATTCCATTATTACTTTGGTAGTTGTTCATCTTTGGATGAAAAATAAATAACTTTTTGAATGTTGATTTTGACTTAGTTGAATGTTAGAAAGGTTAAAATGTCAGCGACTTAGAATTGAAATTATTTGCTTTCATCATAATATGATCCTTTATATCTGGAGGTTTTTCTCACAAGGAAAAACTCAGTGTGCCCCAAACGTCATTAGTAAGATTTCTGTTCATCACTTCTCTGATAAATGTCACAGAACATTTGTGGTGTTTTTCTCTACAGTTAGTTCCGCAAGGCCTCAGTCACAGCGAGAGCCATCAGCATTTATAAAATCCTTGAAAGAAATCAGCCATAGATCAGATGGTTTGCATAATGTACAGACACTGAGAATGTTGAGGCTAGAAGAGATAAATCCAGTGACTACAGTCCCAACAAATAAGAAAATCTACTAAATTAAATATACAGATTTTTTAAACTATCTGATCCATTGTATTTATTACTAATGCTAATTAGTATTACACTAATTATTACACATTTTTTCTTAAATTATTTTCTACACCCCAATTTGCACAAATACATAAATGCAGCATTTTAGTAGAAAACATTCATTAGAACAATTTATTTGAAACAATGCATACTCACAATGAATATTAAAATCAGTGACATTCCAGAACTACAAGCTCTAAAACTAACAATGCAGCAGTGAAAGACATACAGTTAGTAAAATCCCTTTTCAAGATCAAAAAGGTGTAAAATTGCAAATCTCATTATCTACAGGATCGAAGATGTCACACAAAGTGTGAATAAGAAGTTTCACCAGTGTTCATCTATTTGATGAAATCAAACTCTAAATCAATAACATAAGGAACAATTGTGTGATAATTAAACAATAAAATATTCACACATGGTTTTAAGGCAAGCAAAAAAAAAGCGCAGCACGATCAGGACACACCAAGCAGGACACCGTTGAAAGAAAACCAGTTCAGTTTGGCTGTAGTAATGAAAAAAAGTTTTATGAAGGTTTATGAAGCAGAAAATCTTTGAATCTCATGGAGATCTACACTAATATTTCCTTAAAGGAAGTTAATACAACCATTTGCAGGATTGTTCAAAAACAAAAACAGTGCACATGGAAAAGCACTCTCAGCACTTCAGTTTTTCCAAGTTTTTATATTACATTCAAAATTGATTAAATACAACCATTCCCCCATCTGCACAATGTTTTCCATAATGACAACACTTGTTTGCCAATTCAAACATGAACATAAAAAACAGAAATTATCCAAAATGTTCAAAAGGATTTGTGTTTGAACGCTCTTGTTCCTGAAACCACTACTTTGATACACTGCCTGAGTGCTTGGGGTCATTGTCCTAATGAAAGTGACCCAGTCAAGAGTGCTCTGGAACAGGTTGTCCTGGTGGCCAGCCCATGCTCACTGGGATCTTCAAAGCCTTCTGTATCATGACCAGATTTGAGCTACACACAATAGTGTTGTCCTAAAAGGTGTGTTCCTTCATATCTAATGAATTTACCAAAGCTGTAGAAACATCAATAGCAGGATGATCAATAGCAAAAGGACACGTCTGACATAGGGATTAAGCATCTTTGCAAAAACTGTGAATAGTAATGTAAATTAAACTTTTTAAGTTGTCACTATGGGGTATTGTCTGTAGCAATTTGAGAAAAATGGAATGCATAATACGAAGATGTAACATAAAACAACATGAACCAAAAGTGTAAAATGCATGAGGAAACACATGATAAGCTACATGCTTTTGACAAAAATGACTCAAACTCTGACAAAGGAAAAAGGAGTATTTAAGCCTTGGAAGTCTCTGCACGCAGCGGTGCGTCTGCCAATCAAAGCGTGTTTTGAATTAAGTAAAATTGATGCAACCCGACTATTGTTTTATTTGATTTTAAATATAATGTGTAAGTTTCAAAATGGTTTTAAATGAATATTACAAGAGGTATGACACACAATTTGCAAGGAATTTCAAATTATAATGTGAGAAATGCACAATCGTCTTTCAGTTACAATTTACAGATTCCAAATCGCTGCCATCTAGTGGTGAAAAGAAGGGATACTCCTTGGAAGTACCAGACCTGTGATATGGCTTGTGTTTTTCAAAGTTCTTGAACAAAAATAGCACAATGGCACAAAAAGTGCTTGGAACAATGTATAAGGTTTTAGAGAGGTTTGCATGGTTTTTCAATAATTGATATTCAGGGGATTTATGCATTTTGTATTTTGTCTCAACACTTTTGATTTTTGTCATAAAACATGAAAACTGTTCTTTCTCATGTTTTTTGATTTTGCAGTGAAAATTGTTTAAAATATAATACAGAAAATTTTATTTATTTTATAATTTGCATTTTCAGGATTGTTGTGGAATTATTGTCTAATGTAATTGAAAAATATTTGTTAAAAAAACTGGGTACTAAAATGTTATTAAGCATTGCCACAAAAAAATTTATTAGAGCAAGTTGTAAAGTGGTAAAAAAAAATTCCCAGACTTCTAAGAGTTAAAGGAAGTCATGAAACAAATTGTATTTCAAATCAAATGTAAATTAAAATGCTTGATGTATTGCACCGTATTTGTTTCATTACTTCATTCCACTCAAATTTCATGCATTAATAAAATAAACAAGTATAGACAAAGTTTGATGAATTGTGAATCTACAGAAAAACCTTTTGAGTCAATCTCAATGCAGTGAATTCTTCCATTTAGTGAAATATGTCAGTGTCAACTTCCCAGAAAAAAAAGGTTGAGTCAATTTTGTGAGGTCTTTGAATTCTGACTCAAAACCCTGAAATCCATCATTCTATCAGTGCAAATCTGAGGATATTGGAATTATATTCACTCTAAAAAATAAACCCTAATCTATTGCTTTCCAAAAGACTAAACCACCGGACTGCAGGAGTAAGACTAGTTTATGCTTGTTCATTTCTGAGCAAACTCATTAAAAGGCAGTGGTGTGCAGGCTTGGACATAACATCTTTAAATGAGCAAATGGAATGCGTGGCAGCTATAGCTCACTATAAGGAATAATCACATAAAAAATAGGATGTAAAACCAAAGACATCTATTGAATAAATTCCACTTTAGAAGGTTGCGGCAAGTCACCTAAAAGATTTTGGCAAAATCAGACAGTGGCAAAAAGCAGAAATCTTACCATTTCATCCTAAATTAACATGATGTTCCACTAACAAGTCTTCTTGCAATAAATGGACAGACTAAAGTGGTCAAAATACAAGACCCTGGGAAAAATTGTTTTCTTAATATCACCAAAAATTTCAAACAACACATATCATGTTTCCAAAACATGAGGATAGGTATTACTTTTTTCCCACCATTATCCTTTTTTCCTTTTCAAAAAGAACCAATATGTATTGACACTGTAAAGATTTGAACATAAAATTGAAAAGATATTTGATTTAATTTTGAGTTGTTCATTCATTGTAACAAAAAAGATGAGGATTCAAAGAGTCAATGAAAATAAAATTGGTTCAGTCTTGAGTGAACGAATCATTCCTTGGCATGGCTTGTTATTCCCGAGTCACCTTGAACAGTTGTTTATCGTGAGTGAATTGTTTCCCAAAGCCCTTTTCACTGCACCTGACTGGAATGTGTTCACCTTTAGCAAAAAAAATCTTGCATTTGTGTTCAACAAAAAATAGAAACACAAACTAACAAGAGCCTGGAGTTCCATCTTACTTTCAAAAGGCCTACAGCAGGCATCTACAGGGAATAATAACAATGTGCATATATATGAGAGAGAGAGAGAGAGAGAGAGAGTATATAGAGCACTAGTAAGCTATTGCTTTTAGAGACTAAAGGCATCATTTTGCTTAACCCCATGCAGAACATTCCGGCGTCCCCTCCATATACACACTGAGCTTTGAGCTTCAAGTCTGTTCCTTTTTACGTCTGTTTTGGAAACGTCATCTAAAGCTCAGTCTCATCTTGTTTGTTCCCGGCTGCTGATCTGAGGCCTGTGCCCGAGGGGTTTCGATCCATTCTGTGCTCCGCTACAGAAATGATCATCTGAATTGTCGTCCCTCGTGTCTTCGAAGGAAAGACGCAGTCATGTTGGTGGTCTTTCTGCCTCTTCTGAAGAAATCGAACAACAGAAGTAATACGATTTTAGCAAAATTAATTTAATCTGCATATTTGAACCATAAATGGCTAAAATGTATCAAAATAGAACCTGTGGTGAAAATTATTTCAATTTAAATGTACAATTTCAAGTGTCACAAGAATAAGTGATTAAGACAATGTGTAGGAATTTAATCTACACCCATCAAGTTTGTGTAAAAAAAAAAGAAAATAAAATAAAAGTCAATGTATTATTTTATTGATTATTAATATATTTTGATGTACTCCAGGCACCAATCAGACTTGTGCAAACCATAGGACATAAGCCTATGCTATGATTGGCTTGATTTATTAGTGGCCATCTTCACATTATGAAATTATTAAATTACTAAATTATTCAATTGTTTTGCTTGAAAGAATCATTTGTTTTGTCCAGACAAAAAAAATGTTCTTTTCTAATTCTCAACAATTGTTCCCTCTTTCCCCACAATTACATAATATAATTTTTATGTTGCTTTTGTTACACAGATATTTATTAATTAATGGTTTTGGGGGACTTTAAAACTCAGTAAACAAACCTGTCGGTGAAGGTGAATCAATGTCAGGGCAGAAATATTCACTTCCTAATGCAGCAATGGAGCTCCGCGGGCGAACACTCCTTTCACCAGAGAAACTCCTGCGAAGCAAAGCCTGCCACACAACAGAAATGAAAGATGGTGAGTTTTTTTGGTTGAAAAAACAGGAAATCTTTGGCTTCCACGAGTTTTCAGAGACCAAATGAAAAGATTAGGATTATCCTGAAATTTTATTGTGGAAGACTGAATTTGATCTGAGCTTGTTAAACTTTTCTTTTTGTTCAGAAAAATGCACTTATATAATGAGTTATCTACTTGTTGAACATTTATTTTAAAATGCGTCATTGGAACTTGATAAAAACTAATGGTTTGTTAGTGTGTTTTGGATTGAGTGCTTCTTGTGAGTCTTGCATTTGTTCCAAGTCAACTGGGTTATGAGTTATGTGTTTACACTGAACTGTAAGTTTTCTTCTGGAATGTGCCTGTTGTTCAAAGTTGAGCTGTTGTTCAAAGTAATGCATTCATTAAAAGTTGTGTTTCTGTAGCAAGTTGAGTGTTTGTTCGAAGATGAGGTTCAGAATAATGAGAATAATTAATCAGAATAAAGAGGTTTTAACAGTGATCAGTGTCGTGCATTTGTTTGAAGTTAAATGCTTGTTCCATTTCATGTGTTTGTTTTAGTTGATTTTGTTTCATGCTTTTGTCCTGATTCCTGCATTTTTTCACTCATGCATTTACCTCAAGTTGAGGTTTTGTTGTTAGTCATTTCTTTGTGATCAGTCGGCCATCTGTCGCAATTTTATTATTTGTTCCAAGTCATGCATTTGATATGAGCCAAGCAATTATTTTAAGCTAGTGTGACGGAGGTCCATCTAAATCACTGAGGTCTTGGCTCAAATCGCGGACACCTGGCACCCGCCATCAGAGGAGGATCGGGATCAGCCGCGCCTCATTAGCGCGGCAGCACAAGAGGGAGAGCGGAAGCTGCGAGTGTGAGCTTGATCTCCGAAGAGTGCAGCAGCTAACGCCTCTCTTTCTCTCTTCACCCAGACAGCCCGTGAATGCCAAGAGACGGTATCGCCCACAGCCCCGATCCTCCTACACACGGAACGCACGAGCACTGGTGGGTTTTGGAAGAGCACAAAGACAGAGAAGGACACGAGCACGGAGCATGCCCAAGATTGCACTGCACCACGTATTTTTATTAATAAACCCACCCTCCGGGGATATTTCTGTTTACAACCTTGTTGTGTGATCCCTCTCCTGCGACACTATATTTACATTTATGCATTATTTAAGGGATTTGCTTTGCGTCTTGCATTTGTTCAATCAATTTTGTACCATTTCTTTTGCAGTTTTGTAATGGATTGTGCCTTTATGACAAGTTGAGCTGATGTTCTAAGTAATTCATTTATTCTGAGTTTTACTTTTGTACCTAGTTGAGCTTTTGTGCAGTTTTGTGTTTGTTAACAGTAGAAAATTAGTTTCAAATGGAATATTTGATCAGAGTCATTCATTTGTTTCAAGTTGAATGCTTGTTTCAATGTACATGTTTGTTCGTGGGCGGTACGGTGGCCTTCCACTTAGAAAGTTGCCCGTTCAAGACTCGCGGTGACCTTCCTGGAAGGAGTTTGCATGTTCTCCCTGTGCTTGTGTGGTTTCCTCCGGGTACTCCGGTTTCCCCCACAGTCCCAACAAACATGCGGTTAGGTTTTAATTAGGATAATTGAATAATCTTAATGAAAGGTCTGTCACCTCTCACCTGATATGAGCTGGAGATTGGTATCAGCAGACCCCTGTGACCCCAAACGGGAATAAAGGGTCAGGAAAAATAATGAATTAATGTTTGTTCTTAAGAGTTTTTGTCCCAAATCATGCATTTATTCAGTCATAAAGTGATGCAAGTAAAGGGTTTGTTGTGATTAATAGGAAATAGTAACGTAATAGTCCAAGTTAAGCTGTTGTTTCAAGTAATGCATAAAGTTTCATTTTAATACCGAGTTGAGCTTTTGTTCATGCCCTTGTTTCAAGTCGAGAGCTTGTTTGTTCTTAGGGTTTTGCTCTAGTTCATGCATTTGGTCAGTCGTGTGGTTGCTCCAAGTTAAGGGTTTGAGTAATTAGTTTAAGGTGGACCATTTATTTCAATTTTGTTATTTGTACCAAGTCATGTATTTTTTTTTTTTAGTTTTGTGTTCCAAGATCTCAATTCGTTACCACACAACTGGATCTAGAGCAATTATCTACACAACACAAAAGGTGAGTCTACAGTGAATGTTGTTCCTCTGCTGAGTGATTTTTGCAGATCAAACCTGGCGTGTGAGAGGGCTGCTGGGAGCTGAAGCACTGCTGTATAGACTCAATGTGGAGTTTGATCGGCTGACCGTGAGGGTCTTTGCACTTCCTCTCCGACCCGACGATTTGAAAGACTCCGGAGACAAATATTTCTCCTTTATCTTTAGGTTTGTTCGACCCTTAACTGTGAGAATAAAGAAAGACTGTTAGTAGTGCATTCAGAGGCATTAAAAAAATATTTACGTTTTATACATTTTTGGTTTATTTTGAGAGATTTTCACATTTTCCCTTACGTTCCATAAAAAAACAATATAAATTTCCAATGTGACCATTGGTTCAACCTTTCTTTTTTGACGCCTAGGTTTGAAGAAAAGTATAAAAAACAAGAGTATTTCATGGCTGAGTGTCAGATTTTTGAAGGAGGGATGTTATAATGCTAGCCCAAATAAAGGACAGCTAGTGATAGTGAGAGTAAACAAGAATCTTTAATGAATTAAGATAACCAGTAAAAAATCTAACAATGATGAACTGTAATCTTTGCAAGAAGTACAGCAAATAAAACCAAATCATAAACAGTGAAGACAGGAATATAAATAACCCGAAAAAGAAACTAGTGGATGAAACTAATATAAAAAACACCGGCCGTATACAGCTAAGCCCAATATGGTGAATACAATTAATTCTAAATTATAATATTTATAGAACTGTCTTTATAAAAATAATTAAAATAAAATGTATTTAAATAGTGCTTTTATGCAGGCGCTTCAAAGCAGCAAAGAGGGGCCTTTTGAAGATTCAAGAATATATTTAGTTCTGTTAAAATATGTTGTGTAGGATGAAGCGAATTAAGAAGTTAATGTAATTATTTTGTTAAATAGTGACAAGATTTCAATCTAGTTTTCATAGTTTACATACATCCATTACTGTGTTAAACCTGTTGTTTGAAAACAATGAATTTGATATACTTGATTTCCATAACATCTCTCTGCATTCTTGGGAGATTACACAGTGGATAGAATATTTCACAGGTGTTAATGGTGGTAATTAGTCAATAAGTAGCTTGTTAAAGACAGCAAGGAAAAAAAACAATTAAGAAATAATTAATAACATAAAATCAAAGTTTTACACGATGAAACAACAGTGGACGTTCAGATTAAATCATAGATGGAGTCCAGGATGGAAAATTTATATCTAAATATAAAGCTCACTCAAGATTGGAGACTACAGTGTTTTGGTTGGTTGAAGTTTGAGCTCCTCACCTCTACAAGGGTCATTCTTGACCAGAAACTCATCCAGTGCAGTCCATCCTCCACCGACGCGAACCATAAGCGTACTCCGTAGAATACGAACCATACGCAGCTGCTGTGAGTCTCCAAACTAATAAGAAATCATTTCACGCATGAGATTCCAAACATGGCACAAAATGTCTGAAAACAACATGCAAAAACAAAAAAAGCATCTAAAAACAATATAAAATAAGTGCCCTTTTCTTCAGTAATTCCGATTATCCCGTAACCCATAGTGGTTTCAATCCAATAGAGACTTTGTATTTGTTCAGAAACTCAAAAATTGCTTCATTTTGGGGGATCTATGTTTAAGAACAAGTATTATGGTTTTGTGAACTTAAATGAGTTATTAGCATTAAATGAATGAAACCCTTGTAATGTCCTTGTCTTGAAGGGTAAAACTAAGTATAGGTTAAACCTAAAGAGTGGAAACAATTTACCTATTTTTTTTTGGAAAAGCACAAATTATACTTTCTGTTTCTGAGGAAGTCGGAGTAAAGAGATAAGAGAAATGGGATGTGGGTGGAATCACACATTTCATGTATCGTGCTGATATAGTTTCAACGGTTAGGTGTAAATCAGAGAGGTCTATTCAACTGTGCGCATATATGAGGAGTTCATTTCCATAATGCAACAAATCCATAAAAGATTGTGCATGAAAACTAATAAGTGTCTCTAATAATGAGTCTCTAATAACATCAAAAATCTTTCTAGCACTGGAATTTCTTTTTTAACTGTTCCTATTGTGGATGTCTTTGGCTTCCTCCCCACTGTAAAAATAAAATTGCCATTTATCCAGATACAGTAACCCTTTTCTGTCACTGGATATGGGTAACAGGACATGAATGATTATAAAAACACATGTTAGCGCATCAAAATCGCCAAAATATTTAGTAATATCTTTAAGAAAATTTTCTGACACAAAAACTGTCTGAAAAATAACATTACTGCTTCTGATTGGCTGAATCACATCCAATGAGACAATAATGCTTTCCATCTAGGGTTGATTTGTTCAGATTTTTACGTTATTGTGGTTGGCAGACTTTTGAACCTGCTCTTCCAAAACGATCACACTTTGTTCATAAATTTATTAACAATTCTGTCATAAGTCTAACCCATAGATATCGTAGTGACTAATGGTCCGCACGGCTGGTACGTGCAGCCATGTGACATCATAATGCTCTCCCAGGACCTTGGCTTATGGAGACCAGTATGCATCTCATAATGGCCATGTTAAGGGTCATCATGGCTGGGGGGCTTTAGGTGATGGCAACAGTCAATTTTGCTAAATTTTTTATTTTATTGATCCAGATAATTAAAAAAAAAAAAACGTTCTTTGCTCAATAACCATTTTTTGTTTAATCAATGACGATCATGATTGTGGCAACAAAATAATTTGTGTTAGCGCAACGAAGTATTTATACTTTCCAAAAGTACAAAACATTAGATGAAACAGTACAAAGACGATTTGTTGCCACACCACTTTTTTTTTTAACAATGCACAGATGAAACAAGCACAGGCTCAACATTTTTTTTTTATCTTATATTATTAAAATAGATTAAACATTGAAGACATGAATCTGACTGGCACCACCATGGTGGTCATGTGATAATTTTTTGCAGGAAACAATAGCTGGCACCAAATACAAAGAGTAGGAATATAATGTGACTACTTTGGATAAATTGAAGCTTTATTTGGTGATAAATATATATGTTTCTTCATATACTCCCATATGAGGCAATAGAAACAGGACCATTATTTGAGATTTGGAAGAACTATTAGGAAAAGGACATTCTTAAGTGGGCACACAGAAAGAGGAGGCATGATTTGAGTCAACTGAAGTGGCTAGTGATAAGGTGTGATGGAGAAAAAAAAGAGACTTGGAAGGCTTTGAGGCTTGTTGAACTCGTTGAATAAACGTTTTTGGGGGACCAAACTCAATCTGCTCATTTAAAATGTTACGTTCCTCCAATGACGAGTGTGATGTTGTCTCTTGGCATCAGTTCTTTTGATTTTGTCCATCTAATCCATTCCAGGGTGACGTTCGTATCTCGAACAATTCGTATCTCGAAGCAAGTTGTACATGTAAAACATCTAATCCGTGCAACGGCTCTCAGAAACAACAGTATAAGTTGATAAAAAAATGGAAAACCAGAGAAAAATCAAGTAACGTTTCTTCAATTCTTTGAATCTACACATTGTTAATGTAATAAATGATAAAAAAAAAAACACACGCAAAATACGTACCTTGAGAGTGAAGCGAAGTGTTGTAACGGATGCAGAAAACATTACGGCACCACGGATCAAAGTTAACTTTCTCGAGATATTTCATGAATTACCAACACCAACGTGTGAGACGGGATAGAGAGACGCTTCTGAGAACGCATCACAGTGTTTCTCTAACTTGTGCTACAGAACAGCACTTTCCACGTTATAAACGTTATTTTTTTACAACACCTTGACTCTAACATTATTGGTAATCTATACATAATGTTTCAAAGGGAGAATGGAGCGCCAGGACGCAGATGTGCTGCGCGACACGAGACAAACAAGTGGAAAATAGAGCAGAAATGTTTGTTATTGTTCGTATCTCAAATTTTTTTTTCGTATCTCAAAGTAAAAAATTTCCCGCGAGACCTTTCGTATCTTGAACATTTCGTAACTCGAAGCATTCGTATCTCAGGGTACCACTGTACAAATATTCTCAAATTGCTATTATGGCGTTGAATACCTAGAGCAGGACATAGAGGCTGATTCTAAAGCTGAATGCATGTAGACTCACCCTGTACCGGTTGGCACTGATCTGCTCCACCTGGAATCTCTTTGGACAGTTGCATTGAGAGACCTGCCGACTCACCTTAAGATTAAGGTGAATAAAAAGTAATACTATTATTCAAAGGCTTTGAGAAAGATCAAGATTTTATAACTAGAGAAACACACACCTCCTCGTTTATCTGATCTGCATCCATCGTTCGTCTGTAGAGATCTCGACTGGGATGAAGTGCACTCACAAACTCATAATAATCGATGAATCCATCCCCGTTCACATCAAATATGTTTGCAACAGCTGCCATTTCAAGAGCGTTGGTGGGAAACTCTGTTTATATGCAAAACAAACAAATTATTTCAAAGAACCACTTTACTCTCCAAATTCCAAACAAATGACATGAACACAAGAAGATGAATAGAGTTAAAAGTTCTCACTGGAGGCCAGAACACCATCAATGAACTCTTTATGCGTGATCCTTCCATCTTGATCCCGATCAATGCTACGGAATACATCCAGGATTCTGGATTTAAGCTGACTGATCCACTGCATGTAGCGCGTCCGCCAGATGTTGAAGTCGAAATTTGCAAACTCCTCCAGCTGCAGATGGAGATAATGATGCAGCACTTTAAAGTCTACAGTGCAGACGTGTTTATAACAAAGAACAATTAACCCAGCAATAGTTTGTTAATTTGGTTAAGAAAAAAAAACAAAAAGTGCACCACCACTGCCATTTAAAGGTGCACATGCACACACACGTCATTGGAATCGTCATGGTTTCAGAGTTCCGCCTAGAGTCTGGCTCATACATGCCGCCTTTTATAATCAACTTATTTTGTAAATTTAAAGAAGAATTTGAGAATAACTTCTCTGAATTTGATCGTTGGCAGTGTAAATGATCTTTCTCACGACGTGATGACAGCAATCAGTCAGCTCTGTTCTGAGTAGGTGTTAATGATAGCTGTCAATCACATGGTACTGTCTAGTTTTTTTAGGAGAAACTTGAGCCATCAAGAACTTTTGAAAAATCATTACAGTGTGTGTGTGGATAACGTAATTCACAGAAAATAATTTTAAAAGTTTGGCTTTTCTCCATGGACTTGTATTCTGTAGGGCCAGCCATCTGTGGGCGATTGCCGTGGATTGGCTTCACTCTGCCAGCCGAGTGAGATACATTTGTTATGAGCTGATTAAATATTCATGCGCTAGGAGCAGATGTGTGTTTGACTCGTGTAAACACTGGAAATGGGGAAAAGCTATTATGCGATTGACCACTTAAACCAATTTTTAGGATCATCTCATCCCAGAACTGTCTTAATCCAGCGTTTCCAAAGAACAGTCTCCCGCCTCCAAAAGCACGAGTTGTTGGATGGAAACTGTGCTTTTTCTGCAAGTATTTTCTGCAAAATTCCAGTTTTGTGCATGATGCATAACGAGCATAACCTGCATAACTATATAACGGGCAGGGGTGGAGGCTTTTAAAGTCTTTGATTTGTGTATTTTCCCTGGGTTAAAATCAGGAACATAAAAGGAAATCTAATTTCTGGCCAAATACCTATATCCACAGAAAGTCATGAGGATCACAGTTGAGTACAATTCACTTAACTTAAGTGTACTATATTCATGGTTATACACTTTTCTGCATTAAACACATCTATTTTGTTGCTCGTTTTGCCACTCAGTCTCAGTGAAAGGGGCGTGGCCTGATTTGAAAGTCAATGCGTTCCCTCAATTTTATCCTCATTTAAAATGTACTGTTTCAAAGAGATTAACTCTTCTTTCATCAGGAAATCCCAGATGCTCCCGAGTTAAAAAGGAGGAGATCCTCTAGGACTTTCTAAAGGTTCCAATGTTGCAAGACAATTTATAGCATCAAACAATATGACTTTAAACTTTTTTGACAAGATGAGATGTAAGCAAGTCTATGTTTTCAGATGTCGAGTTAAATGTGAGTGAATTAAAGACAAAAAGACCTTTAAATGTGTGAAAATCTCTCTATGTTCCAGTATTAGTCAAAATAAGTGCAGGTATTTTGAATGCTCTGTGACGTGTGGTGACCTGACCTCTCTGAGCCGTTGCAGATGCTCCTCAAGACTGTGTTCCCGGCTGTGAGCCTGGAGCCACAGACTTCTCCAGCTACTCACCAGCTGACTCATCAAAGGTGACTGTGGATCCAGATTCTCCAGAGGAAGAGCAGCCGAGGCTGGAGGTTTTACTGTACCTCTCCTTCCTAAATAAATGGTGAAAAAGGTTTTGTTAGTGGACACGCATACCATGGTCTACTGCCGTCATTTGTTCACACACTCACTGGCTGCTAGCCGGCGGCTGGGAGAAATCAGTTTTTTGGGAACCAGTTTGTGTTTGCAGGATCTTGTGGCATTTTCCACCTCTAGGCCCTTGGCTTTTATCTCAGCCATGAACTCCTGCAAAAAAACCAAAGCAAGGCTCAATATTCACTCTAAAGATTGTTATAGCACACTTTTATCCGTTCCTATACTTCACAATATGCAAATGGTGTACTACAAAAGTCCCTCTTTTTTTCTCGCCAAGTTCCAAATTATCTATAAAATCCTAGCCAGAGGATAATCTGAATATTTAAAAAAATTAAAACAAATCTATAGAATTCCCAAATTATTTTCCATTGAATGTTATGTGAGCATAAGCCGAGAGATATTTAGGGAAGATTTGTGGAGTGATCGGCCCAACCATGTGATGTGTGATGAGTTCTGCAGTGCTCTCCAGATCCTCTGGCAGTGTTTCCTGCTGCTTCTGATTCAGAGACGCTTCAGCTGAGTGAATCCAGAGCAGCAGTCGCTTGATCTCCTCTCGCTGTGACTCCAGAGTGGACATCGAGACCTGGATGCGCTCCCCCTGCTGCCCAGCCCACCACTGCACCTGGGAGAGAGAATTCAAACACAAGCTGATCTAACTTTCACTTCAGAACTTCAGTTCGCCTAAACGTAGCACAAAGACCAAATATATTTAATATTATAAGACAAGTGCATATGTAAATATTTTAAATAAATAAATAAATAAATATATATATATTTAGAGACCAAGTTTTCTGAATATGGGCATTGGCCAGGAAAAAACTCATAATGCTCAACCTATAATGTGTGCTTCCTGACCTCTTCATAGCGAGTCTTTGTGATGCTGATCCAAGATTTGATGGTGATGATAGAGTCCGGGTGACAGCAGGACAAAATCTCGTCTCCCAGTGAACGAATGCTTTCCAGTGAATCCAGCTGAGCATTCAGGGAATGTACAGACTCCTGCAGACCACAAGCACGAGTACAAAGATTGAACATTACAGAAAGATCTAAAACTCACAGTATCCTCAAAATCCTCAAACTCAGACATTTAAAGATGCAATTCATTAAATTCAAACATTTCTAGAACTGCAAGCTTCTTTATCAAAACCTTAAATGGACAGCAAAAATAAATATTACCTTTAACCTATTACAAAGTAAAATACCTATTATAAAGTAATTAGGGCTGTAAAATGGCACAGTACACGCCAATACAAAATTGTCACAATACATGCCATGGAGCTACTGGGAGATATCTTCTAGGAGCTCAAGTGTATTTGCTTCTTGGTGTAATTGTGATTCTAGTCACTTCTGAAACTTCTTTACCATTTCTTCTTGTTTTATGTAATATTTACTAGAAGACAAGTATCCTTTACTCTGGTGTTAAATGAGAAAGATTAAAAAATTAGTTATCTCCATCTCTTAGAGTAAGAAAGATTGCTTAATGAAGACATTAATACTGCCTCCTAGTGGGTGGATGGTATCAAATGGTCTCATACAAATGAAACTAGACCCTCAAAACTTTTTAAAGTAAAAAAATTTCCAATGATGGGTCGTTATATAAAACGCATATTGATGCATATTGTATCATAGACGTAATTCAATGTATGTATTGTATTGTGAGCGAACACCCCTAATATTAATATATACAATTAGTATAATGTATGTACAGTATGTATATTAGAATAATAATGTATGGCATTTTCAAACCCATACCTTTAAAAAAAAAAAAAACGTTTCTTAATTTTTACTTATTTTTAGAGCAGGTGCATTTTACGAAAGGTATACATTCTGTTCACATCAAAGGGCTAATCATTTTGACCAGTAGAGTTTTGTTTGTTAACTATATAATGTTTTGTTTGTGTGACTATATATTAATTTTTGTTTGTATTACAACACAACAACCTTTCTAGAATTTTTTTTTTTTACAAAATTTGTTTATAAAACTGTTTCTGTTTAAAAAGTGCAATTTCACAGGGGGCTATTAATTTCGTCTCCTACTATACATTTAAAGTCTATACTGTTGCCACCATGGTGATAATCTCTAATAAAAGTAGAGTGGATGAAATTACACCAGCTGAACTTTATATTTTGAAATATAAAGTACATTTCTTCAACACAGTAGTGGCCTGAACACCAAACAACACTCATTAGGTCCCATTCAAACCAACTTGTGGAAGATCTTAATAATGACAAAAATGGTAATACTTAAGGCTGAGCATTATTGGTTAATTCACATATATTGGTACATCTCTGATGCTACCTGATGAGTTTTTCGGAAGGCCACCAGTGCTTCCTCTTCTTCAGGCAGCATTCCATGCTTCAGAACCCGCTCAACCCCTGAGAGAAGATCTAGGAATGAGCGAACCCTTTCATCGAACTTCTCCGCCTAGAGACAAGAATACATATATTTAATATCGATCAGGACTCTTTTGAAACCATCTGAAAATTGAGCTTTTACTTTTGTAAATGCAATTTCGCAATGTCATACAAATCTGACTCCAGAATTGAAAGATTCTGTGAAAATCAACAGGATATTTTTTTGATTTGGTCAACACTTTTTAACAGTCCAAATAAAAAAACTCTCTTTGCAGCAAAGAAACACTAATTTAAATGACTTTTTAGCCAACAAATGATTTTTTTAGGTTTGCGCAGTGAAACTTTAAAGGATGAGGATTGATTCCTGCAAAGATCCAGTGGAATGCGAATGAACCCTGATCATTTCAGTCTTTATCTTTTTCACTTTACTTCCTGTAATGATGATTATCCCATGGACATATTTTACGTTTTCCTCATTCCTTACAACTGAGCAGCATTTTCCCTCAAATACTCTTTGCGTGAAGTTATCAGATCTCTGAGTTATTTTGAGAGGGACCTGGAGTGTACATTTTTCAGACCAGTCAGTGTTAAATTTTACAATGGTTTAGTGATGACGAAGAATCTGGTTTTCGTGGTTGATTTAAAAGCTTGGATTTCACCTTCTTCAGAGCTTGCTCCAGTCGTTCCTGTCTGGTCAGGGAGAGGGTGCAAACACTGTCCCATCTGCGCTGCAGCTCTTCCATCTGCTCCTGGAGCCAGCAAGCTTCGACAGAACCACTCCCACTCACATCCCGCTGCCAGCGCTTCAGCGTTCGGACACAGCCAGCACGTTTGCCCAGATCCCTCTGGAAGACCTGTGATTGATGCAATATGTTATGACTATCCTCGCAAATTTAGAACCATATCTCTCCGGATGACCTTCAGAATGGGTGGAGATAAGTGGTCAGCTCAAATTCTCAGTGTTGAGTCGTTGAGTCAACGTCCCAAAAATGTGTCACATTTGAATCAAACATCAGTATTATTATTGTGCTGAGGGGATGCCTTCTTCTTCATTACTTTTTCAAAATTCATAAATGCTTTTAAGAAATGTTACATTATTAAATTATCAACTGTTGTAAAAAATGTTTTAACATCTTTTTTAAAATAATAACAATTATTTAATTTAGCTCAAATTCACTGAAAAGTATTCCATCACTAACAATGCCCATTTTTAATAAATAATGATGCTAATTCCTCTAGAAAGAGAGATTTGAGTAGCATCCAGGAAAAGTTTTTCCAACTATAACAAGGATGAGAAAAGAATGAGTCGACTGTGCACCTTTAATATTTAAGAATCTCCAGCAGACACACCTTGTGTTTTTCAATCAGGTTTTTGACCAAATCTTTTTCACCACAGACAGGTAAATCCTCAGCCAATCCCGGCTCGGCTCTGAACAACCAATCATTAAGTGCCTGAAGTGCATCTGCGAACCTGCCCGAAAACAATAATGCCTCCTCCAGTTTCTGCTGCCTGGGGGAAAAAAAAAACTATGTGAGAGCATAAAGAGTGAGGACTGGCCATTATAATTATCTGGATCAGAAATCAGAAACCAGTCCACAGAAACTGAAAAAATGTGTGAACCTTTTGAAATGTCAACATTTTCTAAATATTTTTTTTTATAAAATGAAATCTTCAAATGAAAACATTAACTCTTAGTGCTTGGAGAGAAAGGAAAGCAATGACCTTTAAAAATCTAATTGGAGTCAGGCTTTAACCCTTCGAAGTCTTTTTGTGCGTTGCTTACTACTTTACTAATTTGCTGTAATAAATGACCTTTAAAACAGTTTTTTTGTGGCAATGTTATAATTGCTATAATAAATTATGAAATATTTTTTTCAGTACAACCCCAGCTGTTTTTTCCAAATATTTTCTTTTTCATTAAATTACACTATAAACTTGACATTGTCCAAACAATACAATTTTGTGTATTAAATGTTGTCATTTTTTGCAGCATAAATAAAAAGTTCTAATCATATTTGAAACTAAAATCTAAAGTATTCAGACAAAATAAAAATTCATACCCCCCCCCCCCCCAAAAAAAAGCAAAGACAAGGTCAAAACTATGTTAAAATTGAATATTAAAAAAAAAACAGGCAAACCTCCACTAAACTTTATTATCTGTTCCAAGCACTTTGTGTTCCATTCTGCTTTTTTGTGCCAGAACTTTGAAAAAGACAAAATGATGCATGCAGACACTTCTAAGTGTTAATTCAATTTTAAGAATTTCAATTTCAAGTTTGGAGGCGAAAACTACAGCGACTTTCACTAAAAATACCCCTCAAACAAAAACAACTTTTTGAAAATCCACGAGCAAGAACTGTTTTTCTACATAAAACTGCAAAATGTTTTTTCAAAGATGTGCCATTGTACATAATTCCAAAGATGCTTTTTTATTGGTCAGAATAATACTACAGAATTCCAAAAACTAAATCGGAGTAACAGAAGCTAACATGAGTATTTCATCAGGGGAGATAACAGACAAAAATCTATTGTGAAATGGTCATATGACAAAACAGTAAGGTTTGCTGTCACAGTGCGCTTTATCAACATAGTTCGTATTAAGAAAAACATTAGAGTTTGGGAGTGAAGAGGCAGCAGGAAATACCCTCCAAAAATCCTCTCAAAAGTAGGAAGCATTTATTATTTCTGCAAAACGTTTAATTAGACCAAACCACTTCAAGGCTCCTCAAAATGCAAGGTTTGCTCCTGAGCTGTCCTAATGTTAGTAGACGATGAACACATTTTGTCATCCCATAATGACATGCAGGATTGACAACAGAAGTTTTTTTTTTAATCAGTTCAGACCATTTCTTACCTCAAAAGCATCTTTAGAGTTGATTTGTATGCGTTCTGAAACCACTTCATGAAGTAGGTCTCTGTAAAATATTCTATTCTGGGAACAACCCATACCAGAAGAGAAAACAAACTCTACTGTGGTTTAATCAAACTAAGAAGGTGAGAAAGCAGCCTAAGATTTAATTATTTAGAAAAAACCAAAAGCACGACATCTAGTGAAAAGGGTTCAGCCATTATCCATACTGTACTAGCATGGTGCTTCAGAAAAACATAATGAGCCTATTGGAGTGGAGAGTCCTGACCTCATAAAGATTCCCAGGAATATCTCAAAGAGGGACAGATACTGGAGAAGTCCAAAGATTATGAAAACCTTTCTGCCACAAAGAATGGCATGAACTCCTCTTCAATGATGTCCCAGTCCATAGCTAAAGGAAGCACCTGGTTGAGATTATTACTCCCAAGGAGATCAACCAGTTATTAGTTCCAAGCACTGTGAGTTTTTTTGGTGGCTGTCAATAAAGACATGAAAGAGCAGAATCTTTTGATCTTATATTTGTTAATACCCTTGACTTAGATGATTATCATGAAAACCATGACATTCCAAAAGTTTCACAAAGATTTTCTCAATTTTCTCAATTTTTTCAAATTTTTTCTCAACATTTACAATGAACAAATCAAAAGCATTTGCAGTGGTGAGTATAATAAACCTTCTTATAAGATATTCATACAAATAGGTGGTTTAAAACATTCAAGACGTAGTTAAAAGATGCATCGGGATCATTGACAGATGTACCTCTCACTCGATTTACCGCTGACCGTATCCCACGAGTCCCTGAGCTCAGAAAGCATGTTTTCTAGTTGCTGCATATCATCAGGATACTCTGTTCTTTCCTCAAGTGAGCGGCCACTCTTCACACACGCCTCATACATGGGCCGCTTTAAGCGCAGAAGCTTCTGAAACTCCTGAAAGCACAAAGGAAAGGACAGTAAAACTAACCAAAAATATTTGTATTGGGGTCATCTACCATTTCCACTCATTATTACATTTTTTTACACCCCCAAAATTAAACATTTGATGAACTAATTCTCAATTCTCAGCCTTTTTTTTATTATTTCTTATGTAGATTTGAAAAGTAACCAACCAATTACGAAGTGTTGCAACTCTAAGTAAATTTCACCTATTATTTCATATATATTCATCAGTGGGGCGGCACGGTGGCGCACAGGGTAGCACTGGGACCTTACGGTTTGAAGATTCTGGAAGGAGTTTGCATGTTCTCCCAGTGCTTGCGTGGGTTTCCTCCGGGTACTCCGGCTTCCCCCACAATCAGGCAATTAGGTTAATTGAGCAATCTAAATTCCCCTTAGGTGTGAATGTTTGAGTGATTGTGTGCATTGCCCTGCGATGGATGACCCCCGTGACCCCAAAAGGGAATAAGCGACCAGGCAAATTAATGAATGAATATTCATGTACATTATTCAGTACATTTTACATGAGTCTTTGCCTATGATTCTTAATTAATTATAATATTCACATTCACATTTTTCATAATTCATTCATAATTCACATTTTTTTATAATAGAATTTTTGTCCTCTGTGTCCCCAAGTGTGCTGCACATCCTTTGGGGAAATAGTTTTGTTTGAAGTATTGTATGTTTGTACATTTATTGTGATATATTTATACTTTTCCTCAATTTGTACTAATTTATTCTGGTTTACAGAATTATTTTAGTGACCAGAAATATCCTTCCTTGTAAATCCTGGAAATCCCAGTGCCATCATGCCATGAGTTCCAGTTCCTTGTTCTAATATTGAGCGTAAAGATCATGCCCATGTATTTTTACCAGATACACCACCAAGCACTACACATTTGAAACCAACAAGGGGAATTAACGTCAGAATCCCCAACATGGAAAACAATCGATAATCACAATTGACATCACTATAAATACTACATTATATTCATATTTTTGACAAATAGTTTATAGTGAGAAAAGAGCAGTAGAAATCTAAGAATAAATTATAAAAAGTATTTTTAAAAAGCACAAAACAGCAAAACAAACAAAGGCAACATGTATTTTATTGTAAACCACTTTAATTACGTTATGGGTTTAATCTTTTAGTGTTATAAAGCACATTGTCTTGCCACTGAATTGTGCTTGGTCAGTGCCTTTTGGGGGATGTAAATGGTTTTAAAATTGTCTCTTGCAGCACAAATATACCTCTTGAATATTATTTGCAGCAATGTTAAAATATGAGTACTTTATAAAACTCTCTCTCGTACCTTTTGCTGAGTGAGCTGCAGTTTGATTTCCTCCTGTGATGCAGCAATCTCTCGATGTGTATCCAGAGTCTGTTCAGCCTCCCTCATCCAGTCCAGCAGTGACTGCCATGATTCATTGAACTGGAAAAGAGCAGGCCAGTTTAATCCCAGAACTCTCTGTTTACCCCTGCTATCGGAACTATTTTTGTAAAACAAGACAGTGAGCTCATGCTAGTCTTTGGTTTATGGTGACTACATGTAACCAGAAATTCAGTCATTCATGATTAATCACTACCTGTACTCATCCTATGTTCTGATTCTGCTCTTTTGGAGGGTAGAAAGTAAAAATAACTAACTTATAATCATACTACGTAAAAGTTTATAAAACAAATTAAAGTATGTAATCTGTGTTGAAGTTGTAAAAAGAAGGGGTAACAATCATTGACCTGTTTGGCAAGACGTTTATTCTCCTCAAGTGCTTTCCCACGCTCTGACATCATCAGCTGCAGCTTCCTGAATCGATCCTGAACAGCTGCAATCAGACTCTGAATGATGTCTCCGTCCTGCTTTCTGCAGCGCTCAGAGAGACGAGAGGCTAAAGACTCCACACAGGTCTTCCTCTCCCCGAAACACTCGAGCTCAGCCATCAGCGCCTACAAAAAATGCCAATATTTTACCCTCCTGTTCACCTAAAATCTGCAATTTCTCAGGTCATTTCAACCCCAACAATTTAAAACTTCTTAAATTTAAAACTCAGCATGGAAACTCACAAGGTTTCACCCAAAGTATGTATATTTTTGTTGTTAGTTTTGTACTTTGTATTGCTATAAATGTATTTTTTGTTATATCATATGGAAATGACAATATTTTCTTTTAGCAAAGACTGGAATATTATCTATTGGGTCAATTTCAAACAATTTGTACACTCCTGCTAATCCTTTTTAGGCTGCAAATCAAGCTTTTCCAGCAGTTCCTGTACACCCTCCTCCCTCTAAGTTTGACATTTTAAGTATATAATTTTCAATTGGTGGTGTATTGAAAAGCTGAATTGCTGATTTTATTGAACATAACTAACAACATATCTGGTGGGCCCTGGAACCATTTTGATAAATTTAGCAGCACTAAGTCTACCCTGTCATTCAAGTGGGGAGCAGGACCATAATAATTTTCCATTTTTGAAAAATAATGTGTCTTCTGGTGGTTGAGAGACAACAGAAGGGTTAACACTAATGGATGCCTCACAATCTTTGCCTCATCAAACATTTCTTGTCTTACACAGCTACAAGACCCTGGGGTCAAACTGACACGTACATGTACACACATTAAACACTTAGACCCCAAGGATAATAGGAGGGTTAAAACAGTTATTTGACTGAAGACTTGTTTTGTGTGACAGACATATACTCATAACTCATACGGTACCTTGTGCTCCTGCAGCTGTGAGATGAGTGTGCTCTGGATGAAGCTGGCAGTGGGAAGTGTGTTAATTGTCTCTTCACATCTGGACATTTTACTTAGTAGTTCCTGAACGCTGCTGTTGAATTCTTTTGCAAGGCCAAGTCCTTCTGTTAACTTTACCTAAACACAACATACAAAACAAACCATTTCATGTAGTGGGGGAAAAGGACAGGATCCCAAAATTATAGATGGATTGTATGCACTCAGTATCAGACCACTGTAATCATGTCTGCCTCATGAAAGAGCACAATTTATTTTTGAAAGAGCATCTGAAACTAAAACAAAAGTGTTGTCTGATAACATTTCTAGAATGTTTTTTTGAATTGTGGTAATTTTTTGAATTGTGGGACGCTTATTAATTTTAAACAATATAGTAATAACAGCCCTGCGATGTCCAGGATGTATCCCAGCTCTTGGCAAAACCTGTGACTCCAAAATGGGAATAAACGGGTTGGAAAATGAATGAATCAATATTAATAACATAAAGAAATCCTTTGAAATAGACTACGCACCATGAGGAAGGAAGTGAGTGTATGAATTGTTGTCATAAATGATGTATTAATTCTTCATATGTCATATAGACACTGCGAAACAAAAAGTTTTCAGCTGGTGTTGATTCTTAAGGTTCCCTGACTAAACAGTGTGGCATTGACCCCATTTCAGTCTCCCGAGCTCAATATCATTGAACTCAAACGTGCAGTTCATGCAAAACAGACCAAGAATTTACAAGATTTGGAGGCTTTTTGCCAAGAAGAATAGGCTGCAACACTAACAGAGAAGATAAAGAACCTCATCTACAACTACCTCAAGAGACTTCAGGCTGCCATTGATGTTAGAGGGGGAATATTAAGAGCTGTAAACTTTTGATCAGGTTCATTTAGTTTGTGTTAAAAAATTTAAAAATTAAATACAATGGAACGATTGCATTCCATTTCTAAGAAATCAGAAAATCAGTAATAGGAATGCACATGGCTTGAAAAAGTTCCTCACCTTTCGCTCATGTACTTTGGCACTGACCGCACTCCACTTCTGCTCCAGGATGCCCAGGCTGTGTTCGGTGCTGGAGCCGCGATCCAGGGTACGAATCTCCAGCATTCTCTGCACAGAGCTTCGAACGCGACTGAACAAAAGCTGCTTAGAGTCCATCTCATTACAGAGCTCCTGCATACACCAGCACAGAAGTTACAATCCACCACTTGTGGATTTCACAGAGCTTCACAGAAATATTAAAAACAAAATAAAACTTCCTCTCCAATGATGTTCAATTCTGTATTAAACCTTTTATGACATAATGCCGTTTCCTCTCACCAGGTGAGCATTGAGTCTCTCATTGGTGGAGTCTGGCAGTCCCCACAGGGCCTTACAGGAGGAAAGCCTGAGATCAGTGTGTTCCAGCCACTGCAGCAAATCCTGGATCTCCAGCACTACGTCCTGCACCTGGGTACAGAGATACACTATTAAACTGTACAGACACACCATTAAAGTGAGACGGCAAAATCACAGTTTAGAACACGTTTTCTCCGTTTTTTTTCTGTCTACAAAAAATACAGAAGGCTCTTCTTGAGCATTCAAGTGTATTAAAAAATTTATATCTCTGATTTTTACTTTTAGTAGGCTCCAAATACAAAACTTCAAAGGCTTTTATTGCTGCCAGGTGTGTGACAATATACATTGGTACAATATATTGGGATACAAAAGTGATGTGAAGTTACTGGGAGCTATTGCTAAAGAGCTACCGTACATTATATTAATGAGCACAACAAACAGCAATAAAATTGTAATTAAGAGAAATATTATAAAACTCCAGGTTTCCCCCACAATCCCAAAAACATGTGACCGGTTAATTGAAGAATCTAAATTCCCCTTAGGTGTGAGTGTGTGTTGCCCTGTGATGGACTGGCGACCTGTTCAGGGAGTACCCCCACCAATGTGAGCAGACCCCTGTGACCCCGAAAAGGGAATAATAAGCGGGCATGAAAATGAGGGCATACATTATTTTAGTATTTCAAAAAAGTTTATTTGTTCATTTAAAAAAATGTACAGCAAAAAGTTGTATCTATCATCTATGTGCTTGCTAAATGTTATTAAATTAACCCTCAAAAGTCTCTGCATGCATCGGTGCATGTGCCAGTCGTACTGGCTGTTTTGAATTAAGCAGGAATGTTGTTTAATTTTCACTTCAAATATAACATGTACATTTCAAAAAGGGTATTAGCTTTGCATTACAAGAGTTATGATGCGAGAAAATCATCTTTCAGTTTAATTTTATAGACTACAAATCAAGGGATAACTATTGGAAGTACAATGCCTGTGATGTGGCTTGTGTTTTTGCCTTAAAAGCACAATGGTACAAAAAGTGCATTATATAATTTTCAGGGGAAGGTTTTTTTTTTTTATACAATTTTCACATTTTTTACCTTGTCTTGGCATTTTTGGGGGATTTTATTTTGTCTCAATATTTGATTTTTGTTATAAAACATAAAAACTGTTCTTATTTTTTTTTTTAAAAATGCAGGAAAAAAATGTAACCCTCTGAATTACACTTTTTTGTACAATTTCAGATTTGTTCAGGAATTATTGTGTAATGTTATGGAAAAATATTTGTTAAAAGAGAATAGTGCTCATTTATAAAGTTTATTTTTGTGAGATGAGATCATTTTTAGAGCTGTGCTGCCAATTGGTTGAGAATTTGTGCACATGAGACTTAATTGGAAATCATAGTATTATATTCATTGTTCTTAGTATAATATGTATATACTGTCTTCTGTCTATAATACTTATATAATTTATATATATATATATATATATTTGTCTATATCCGTACATTAAGCGTGTTCTTTCTTCAAAACATCATATCCTCAGTACATTTTCTACTTTTACTTTACATCTTATCCAGCATTTTCTGCAATTGCACTTCTGGTAAGACTTAACTGCATTTCGTTGGCCTGTACTTGTACTTGTATTATGACAATTAAGTTGAATCTAATCTAATCTAACCACATACAATCTATTTTTTTAATACAAGAAATTCTATCAGAGCCTGCAAAAACGTATTATTACCAACCCTTGAACACCACAACCGACAGTGACCATACTCTTGGAAAGATCACTTGGAAAAATTAAAACCTATTGATTTGAACTAAACAACCTTTATAATGTCTTAAACTTATTGTGTTTTATTACATTTCACTAAATATATCTTAAAATCTCTGCATTCAATGACATTGTCCATGTTTTAATTCCAAAAAAAATGTATCCTTGTGTATTTTGCACTGTAATTCTAAAAATCGCAATTAAAACAAGAAAGTCTGTCAAACAACTCAGTTACCAATAAGACAGATAGTTAATAGATATGTAAGTCTGTTAAAAATTAATAAAGCATAATGTGGTCAAGACTGTTGATCACCTGACACAGGTTGTTCTCAAGCTCCAGTTGTCGTCTCTCTGTCTCACAGCGCACTGACTCCCATCGTTCATTCAGCTGCTCTAGACGAGTCTGCAGAAGGGGTGAAGCATCTACCCCTCCCGAGTCCATCAGACTTCTGCCGGCTCTGTTCAGAGACTCTACCGTCTGCTCATGGGACATCACGTCATTGTGCAGAACCTGAGAACAATCAAATCAAAGCTGGAAATCAAATGAGCACGTGAAACTCAAGCCATTTGAACTTTTTCCAGTCTTCCGTATGATGCTAAGTCTTTTTTTCATGACACAAGAAAAACCACTGGTGTCTCATGGACTGGTTGAATGATCTTTTTTCATCTTTCTGCAACTTTAAGGTGTTAAAGTATTTTTGAAAATACAAAAAAAGATGGAGAGAAATTTGTAAAAAATAAACTCAATTTGTATCTGTTTTTTATTTAGTGCCTTGTGGGAGGGACTAAACGGTAGCTCAATGAAATAAAATCAAAAGTACATTATTTAGATGTGTTTATTGGTGTGTGCAGTGTACCTTGTGTTTGGCCAACTGGATCTCACAGGTCTGAAGGTCAATGCTGATTGGCTGAGAGGCCTGCAGCAGGTCAGCTGTGTGTGAAAGCCAAGCATGCATCTCATCTAGTGTGTTCTGGAACTGACCCAAACCCAGCAGTGCACTCTCCAACTGATGCTGCAAAAAAAACATGCGATTTTGACAGGGGCAAGTGACTTACTCTAGGGAATGTGTAGTTCTACATTAACATTTCTAGAGTAAGAATGACAATTATTCACTATTCCTTGTTCCTTTAATTCAAGGTTCGGTTATTTCACAGTGAGCAAGTCACATGAACACACGGCACATGGCAGAAGGTCAACTGAATCCTCTACTTTTCTACAGCTTTGAAATGACAAGCTCCAGAGGAGGAGCTTGGATGTCCCATAACTGAATTGAAATATCTTCAGTAGTTTTGAGGATGACAAAGACTGGTGGATGAACATACTACCTTCAACTGCCAGTGAATCCACAGCTCAGCAGAAATTATACAGTTTATAGTAAAAAAATGCTAGTTGTCATTCTTACCTGCCTCTTGACAGTCTCTGTCTCCAAAGTGTCCCATCTCTGCCGGAAATTATTAAGAGGACAATCTGACTCCAGTGCCTCAGGGAGACGGCACACAAAGCGATGGTTCAGACTCTCGATTTCAATCTTCTTCTGATAGAGTTCCGTCTTAAACACCTGATAAGAGATATAAAATACTTCTCAGAAATGTACTCAAATCAAATTTAATCAAATCTTTTTCTTACTTCAGTCACTCTTGTAATGGGATGCATGTAAAGTACCCTATATTTACTCATATAAAATGTACAAACTGTTTATTGGAAATGTGCCCCTTTCAAAAAGGGTTTAAAAGTGGAAAAAAAATTTAATCCACAATTAAAAAAGTAACTTTTACTGAGCCTTATTTCTACACTAGCTATTTTTAATCTCTCGAGTAGATGTAAGGGACCTCGCTTCTTCTTGCCTGATGCATTGTGAAGGCTATGAATCGCCAAAATGTCAAATGTGTGAAAATTTCATCATAAAACAATGTTTTGTTGTTAAAACATAACTTCGAAAAGTATTTTTGCAAAAATTTCTTACCTTCAGGTCACAGAGCTGCTCTTTAACTGAACCCAGGTCAGAACCCACAAAAAAGTCTTCTGTGGACTTAAGCTCAGCAGATTTCAGCCACTCAAAGAGCCCCTGCCACAGAAGGCAATACTTTTCAGACTCTCCACCATCCGTTATATCCATAAATATAGTACAAGGATGTTTAACTTGTTAATTACCGGTAATTAATAATAATTGATTTTGCTAATTTAAATTTGTACTATTTTACCCCTTTCTACCCTTCCCTGAAACTGTAAAGGTGGGTTTCATTAGCATAACATTTATAAAGAATGAAATGTTCCATGAAAAATTAAACCAAGAGACAGAACACAATAATGAAGCGGGCCCAAAACACAACTGTGACCATATAGTTGTGGGATTTTTAAACTGAAAGGACCAGAAAGACTTCAGAAAAGATAAAGAAATATGGAATTAAAGAATTAAAAGCAATGTTTGCTTCAAAAGTCAAACACTGAAGATGGAACGCAAGCATGAAAGAAAAACATTAAAATGAGGTATAAAAAGTAAACATATTCTATTCCTGACTAAGAAAAAAATTTTACTTTATCGAATCTTTTTGACATGTTTGTATATAAAAAATATAATAATGAAAAGAAAGAGAAGATTGATCCTTCAATTGATCCTTCAATTGAATTCAATTGTAAAATAATCCATAAAGATGCCCAGTACAGTTCTTCTAAATTAACATTAGCACATCATACAATGATTAAATGTTAGCTGCACAGAGTTTTAAGTGCATCCAGCCACTTTGTTAATTGTGTTATAGTTAACACTTTGGTTCATTTCTACCCACAAGCATATCTACGACATCTTTCATAAAATGATCAATAATGACAATGACAGCAACAAGTATAGTGCTTTAAACAACAGCATTGGGTTGTTTACTGATTTGATGATTAAAAAACTACCCATATGACAAAAAAACTACCAAATAATATTATCAATAAAAGGTACAGTTAATAAAAATATTAGTAATTTGGGCAAAGGTGTGTGGACACACTGATGAGAGATGTGTTAACTCACCAGCATGCTGTCCTGATATTGTAGCGATTTCCGCAAACATTCTTCAAACTTATTGTTGCACTCTGACCAGATATTACTGAGATTATTCCATGTCCCATAAAGCTGTAGTGGAGATTAAACAAAGATGAATGGTTAATTTTTAAAAATAACATTAATTTGTGTTGGTGGAGTAAAGGGAATAATGTAACTTGAATTAAGATAAACACTTCCAGGAGAGATAATATTGATTGTGTCTGCGTTATACTCGAAGGCATTTCAAATACAAACCTCATCCAAACATTTGGTGACTTCTGGTTTATCTGTATCTCCGCAAGCTGACATTAGATCCATTCCCAACACTCCCAGAGTGTCCAGGTCTCCCTGCAGTGAATCAACATCCTCCTTGATAGTCTGAAAACAGCATTTAAAAAAATGGGGCTCATTACAAATCAAGCTGCAACCTAGAGCTTTTCCTTTGTGAAGCCGGCTCAATGAACTTATTTAAAGTACTGTGGTGTGTTTTAGTCTGGTTTGAGAAAAAAAAAAAATTCTAATATAAAAGCGTCAATCATTTATTTTTATCGATAAAGAAAATGCAGCAAATGAACAAAAGAGCAATCTAAATCAAGTTAATATTTTGTAAAACCACTTCAAATATTTCTTCAATACAGCAGCCATTCTTCTAGGTACACTTCCAAACAGTTTGTGATTGTTCCAAACATCTTCGAGAACTGACCAATGTCTCTCCCTGTAATACCAGTACTTCTCGTTCTTCTTTACACTTAAGATAGTTCTCAATGACTTATAATGATACATTTATAAGCATTGAGAGCACCATTAACCCTGACCCAATCTCCAACTCCATTAGCTTCACTGTTGCCTCATTAGTCCAAAGTACTTGCTGTAATTTTTCTGCACCTCAGTTTCTAGAATCTAGTGCAAATACCTTATCGTTTTTTCTTCTCTCCTGTCTTTCTCTCTCATTTCTCTGTTATTCACAGGTGTCCCCCTTTCTGCATTTGTTTCTCCTCTTACTCTCTCTCACGCCTGGTCTATTTTCTTGATTTCTCCTCTCCAGTTGTCTCTCTACTGCTTGAAAATCCCATGTCCTGAGTGTTTCGACATGGGATCATACTGTTCTATATCTCTTCCACGCGATTCTGAACTTGTGTTAGGGTGGAGCTTCAGTTTTATTAACATATCATAAACTGTTTACTTGTCTAGCTTTACCTTTCTAATTTGATGAACATTGATGTTTAGTATAATTTGTTGGTCACACACAAAATCTACAAAATCCCTGACTGGTGTAGCAATACCAAATATGGATTTGATTTGCAGTTTAATTTTGCTTTTACAATTTTTTGCCTTTTTATACACATTTTACCAAAAATGATTTATATTTGATATATTTAATTATTTACATAATTATTTAGATGATTTATATTAATATAATTAGCCAGAGTTCACCCCTGAGTGTTGAGGTCCTGGATTCAGCAATTTCGGCATTTGCACTCTGTCTATGTCCAACCTCTTTGGCCGTTTGACAATAAGGGATGCATTTTACATTAAACCTTTAGTATTACATTCTAACTTTAGAAAATTACTGAAATTCTGTTTTACTGTTCAGGTTATAGACTTAGACATTCACAGTTAGCAATATTTGAATAAGTAAATAGTTTTTTTGAAGCCATTTCATAAAACAGAGGGTTGACCCCAATGTTAAAGGAATAATAAAGACCGTATGAACATGATTACAGAAAACATACGCTATTACGGAGAGTGACTCATGACTCAAATGAATCATATCATTCTCTGTCCATACCTGCATGGTCTCAAGGCTCTGGCGGATAGTTTCTGGATCAGAACGACTGGAGGTGAGGTCCAAAACGGCTTGCTGAGCATCATTGAGGCCAGCTGTGACCTCACTCACATCATTCCAGAAGTGGATTGCCACATCCAAGAGGTTGAGCAGCCACTTTTCTCTCTCCAGAGCTTGACTCTGTGCTTCTTCCCAGCGACTCGTCAAACTGTTCACATGCTCTTGAACAGCTGGAAAAGGAGAGTTTGCACAGAAAACTTCTCAGTGAATTTCCATTGAAAAATTCCTTTAATACCAAAATCAAGATTTTGTATTTAAATTTATGCTTTTTTTCACCTTTGTTTAGATATCCATTTTTTTGCAGTGTAAATAAACTTCAATGAAAATTTAATAATAACACTGATTTGAAAGAAAAATGTTTTGTCGTTAATCATTAACATACAAAGGAACTTAAAACCAGAAATTACTTCCTTATTTTCGGATTCTTTTTCACAAACATTTTAGTTTCGTTCTCAGAAATCTTACCGAGGCAAACTTGCTTGCCCCATAGTCAGATTGCTTGATGAAAGAAGATTTTAACTATATATATATATTCAAGCATTTCTTTCTTGCTCTTATTTCTTAAAATAACATGACCATAATCAAAATGTCTTGTTTTAAGATTCTAGTTTCAGGTTTAGTGGCAAAATCAAAAGCTTATTTTACAAAGTTTCTTAATCCAAGGAAATAAATGATCAGAATAAGCATTTTTTTCTTCGTTTGGTCATTTACACAAGTTTAAATGAGATAATTCAGTGTTCAAAACTTATTTCAATTTGATTGCTTTCACCAGTGGAGCTCTTTATTAAGAATGTGCAAACTGTTGAGGATAAGAGGATAAGAAAACATACTGAGGAAGTATTTTGGCAATCGGGGTCTAAAACCCCGGTTTTCTACTTGTATTTCAAATCTCCAGTGCAGGGTCTCTCCCAGTTCAGCCCTTGACTATGTTGTCTGACTAATTGGAAGCTTCTGTCTGCACTCTTGGTCAGTCTGCAATTAAGTTTCCCATCTGGTGTGTTAACCATCTCTGATGTTCATCCATGACGCAATGGATACCAGAACATGCAATACTCTACAATCTCCCATTGAAAGTACCTGTGCCAATGGAACTGGTCCCAGCTACCCCAGCACTAGTCTGGAGCTCTCGAGCCTGTGTTCGGAGACTGCTGAGGTCCAGATCCAGTTTGGTAAGTTCGCTCAGTGTTTGTTTAGTGTTTTGAAGCTGCTCTTGAATTCGGCATGTGAGGCCTTGAAGTGCCACTGAGGACTGCAGGTGACTGCACACATGCTCCAGCCTCTCTCCGATCAGAGTCAACCTCTCGTTCAGCTGATGTTGGCATAGAAATAAAAGTATATAGTTGCTTATTTCTTTCTATCGTTGCACGATGATGTAAAACCAGCTTCCATCAGAAGCCAATAAGTGGATTCTCTAGTTTTCAAAAGTGGGAAAGAAGTCTTACCTGTATAAAACGAGGTAGAGAA
Source organism: Danionella cerebrum (assembly GCA_007224835.1). NCBI lineage: Eukaryota > Metazoa > Chordata > Actinopteri > Cypriniformes > Danionidae > Danionella > Danionella cerebrum. The sequence goes on along the minus strand of SRMA01027433.1, from coordinate 28,127 downwards.
TCCTCCAACAGTACAGCAGCTTCTCGAACCCTGTCTCTGATGGCTTGGGATTGCTCTTCTGCATCTCTGGCTCTCTGACAGAACTCCTCACCCAGATCTGCATTCAGGGCTGATAATCGCTGTGCTAGCAGAATCAGACGTGCAATCAGAGGTTTGTGCTCAGCAATGGACTCCCTGACGCCCTGGGAGGAAGGGAAGGAGGATCGTGACCTGATGATGATCATCGTATCACTTTACCAAAAGCTTCTTAATGTAACAATGAACAGTTTTGTTTTAAAGAGATTTGTATTGAATGCCTTGTAGTTAAAAACCTGTAAGAGATCCTGTTGTTCACGAAAGGCCTCAAAGCTGATGGTATCTAGAGTAAACTGGCCAATTAGGGCTTTAGTTTCCTGTAGCCATGGTAACACCTCCTCATATCCCTCTGAGAACTGAGACAAGAGGGACTGAGCATGCTCCAACTGAAGAACCAAATGGGAGTTGGTAGCAGTCGTGACCCCACACTGGTCCTGTAAGGTGCCTAGGGAGGACTTCAGAGGAAACAAACACTAGCAAATCTTTGTTTATTTCAGTGTTAACAAGAATAAATAGTATCTTACCTGGAGTCTCAGAGTCTCCTCATCTTTGATGTACATTTGCAACAGTTCCAAAATCTTTCCCATCTTCTCAATGTTAAACTTATGCTGAAGAATCTCCACAGCAAGTTTCTGTCAAATAAAATGTTGTTTAGAAATGTCGGCTGTTTTAAGCCATGGGTGAGGATTGATGGAAACCTAGAACTTACTTTCTGTTCATTGAGCTTTGAAGCTATGATATCTGGGTCAAGGTGAATAATCTTCAGTTCGTCCAATAAAAGTGAGGTGTCTCTGAACCAGGAAGATTCTTTTTCTACTGCATGGTCCAACTGCAGACAACAACAGGTTATCAGGCAGGTATTCATACATCAGCTGCAGTAGTCTCCAAGGACCTTTTTGTAAACCTTTTTGTTTTCGGGACAAAAAAATCTGTAGGTTTCACAGCTAGGAAGGTTGAGGAGTGCAGTGTCCTGCAAACGCAGGGTTATTCAAATCAATCAGTGCTGCAGAATAACAATGTGCCATTAAAAAGAACACATAATGGTTTATCGGAGAATCTTGCATAATCCCGGAAGCCCTTCAGACAGTGATGGCTCAATGCACAGTGTGTCCTGAGGTCCTGTGTGGGGAAGCTCCAGAACACATAGCGGAGACTGGAAGAGAGGTGGAGGATTACCAGTATTCATGTAGGAGTTTTCCCATGAGCTTTTGACAAATGCTATGGACCCGGGAAGTGAGATTAGGGGTCATTTCAAACTGGGTCCATGGGTAAAAATACCATCCTCAGACTTTCCTCAATAACAGTGTCATAAATGCAGCAAATCAGGATCAGGAAAGGACAGATTAAAGCAACCTTTGTTGTGTGTTTTGTGGGTAATACATTTGCCACGTGAAGTGTCTCCAACCTTATTCCTCTCAGAAGAACACAAGACTGCGTCGCTAGTCTGACTCTGGCCAGCAGGAACCAGAAGCTCCCTTTCAATCCGACCCAACCAGAGATGGAGATCTTCCTGACTGGAGGTACATCGACTAGAGGCCTCCAGAGCTTGTTGCAGCCTTTGAAGAACATCAGCCCCGCTCAGACTCATCACAGAGAAGCGGATCCGGAGACTGTCTACACGCTCCTGCAACAACTGACTTTCTTCCTCTGTGGACAAGCATAGGATTTACAACAGAAGGTTTAATTATCTTCTGTAGCCTAGATCAGTATTTTGTTTATGCCCTACTACTGGTCTTGTGTATTCTTACAATAGCGGTTTGCTGATACTGGGCGAGTTTGTGATTCAAGCAAGTCTTGAGTTGAACAGATTTAATAAAATCACCAGTGTAAAAAAGGCAGTGTAAAATGGAAATTACTCCCAGAGTGTTAGATTGACAACACACAGTGTACAAAAGTACCCTTGCATGAGTAGATTATGGGTGTAAAATTATATGGTTTTACATTTACATCTAAAAGAACAATAAAAGTGCGTCAAAATCCACAACTTCTGCCTCGAGGAGAGACGACGACATTTTGTCTGGTGATGGAGAACATGTAAAACCCCATGCTCTAGTCTCAGTGCACTTTGAAGTGCCCTCTAAATTTGCTCTCTAAAAACAACACTTCAACCAGTGTACTTTTCACACCCGGTTTATTGGGATCATATTTTATCTGAGCGGTGTTAAAATGAACACTTTAAATGTCGGATTGACACTTTTGAAGTTACTTTGTACACAGTAAAATCCTAAGAGTTAAATTAACTCTACTCGGAGTGTATTTGGTCCCACTCTATATAGAGTTAAACCGACTCTGAGAAAGAGTAATTTAATAATCTATTTTCTTCATGGTTTTCCAAATCTGCATGAAAAATGCAAACTAAATATTAACTATTCAGAGAGGGACCAAGTCCACTCCAGAAAGAGTAAAAACAGACAAAAATAGACTGTTTAGTTATACACTCTGTTATAACTATAGTTATCCAAATACACTCTGAGTAGAGTTCATTTAACTCTTAGGATTTTACTGTGTATTATGTGGAGTCAGAATGGTTTAATCAATGAGAAAAGACTAATAAAAGGTAAAACAGCACCTGAAATCCTTTCCATGAGTTCATGAGCACATTCCTGGAGTTGACTGAGGTCTGCACTCTTAGCTTTTATTTCTTCCATCACTGCCTAAAATGTGAGTCGGTGTACTGTCACATTCAACATTTGTATCTGGTTTGCTGTTAGAATATATATTTTTTATTATTTAAACGTTAACCAACCTTGGCCTGTCCAGTCGCTTCTTGCAGCTGCAACATTTCTCTCTCTGCAGAACGCAACTCGGCTAAATCCTGATCCACAGAAATGAGCCATTGCTGAATTCTGTCTGTTTTTTCATGGAACAGTTGAGCCATGGGAAGGAGGGTCTCCAGAATCCTGTGTCTGTCAAAACAAGTCGCATTAAATTTTCATGAAATATTTAACTTTCTCTTGTAAATATTTAAATATGAATATTTTCTTTATTTTTTAAATATAATTCTTTTAGGGGTAGGCTGAATTATATATGATTATAAGTACACAGTCAATTTTTTAAGAGGTTCCAGAGCAGAAGAGCTTTTCAGCGAAAACCCATTTTATTCCAACAGGTTTTTAGTAACATGGTTCAGCTCTTAAATGTTTTTTGTTTAAATTTTACAATGTGTCTTAGCATTTTACAATAATGTGCAGTTTAAGCACAACTTCTAGATTCCTGTGTGAAAAAGGTTACTATAGTTACCCGTTTACCTTTAGCCTCACAAGGTTTCCTTTCCAAAAACATAAAGAAAATAGGGAGCTTAGAGTCATTAATTGCTTTTGAATTAATCCAGAACTCATGTCCGTCAAAAATCCAGTTCTTCAGCCTTTCAGTAGAAACACCAGCTACTATCACTGGAATCACCTGGAGCGACTTACCCCAATCGTGTTTCCTAGTCATCCTTCACTCCTTTATATACACTCACCTCCCAATAGCACAATATCTGGTCTACAGAGCATACTGCCTCAGACTCCATCTATGCAATCTACTTACCTGGAAAACTACCCACAACCTGTTGCTTCTAGGCTATGAACTCTCCTCTGATTCTGGTATCTTCAAACCAATAGTATCCAGCGATCTCCAGTCGTCACCTGCAAGTACTTACCTCCAAACTCACCAAACGGAGAAGAATATCTCCTGGCTGCTCCAGATCTGGTTCCTGTTGGGTTTGCAGATTTTTTACATTCTGTAGATTCTGTGGTTAATAAACATTTGCTTGTTCTGGTTTCATTCTCCTACTCATCTTCACCAGTACTGTCAGATGTTTCCACATCTCCTTTCATTTCATCACCCCTCTTTATCATCTTGTAGCCGTTCCACACACATTGTGACATCTTCTTCCTGTCTGGCAATTCTCATAGCAGTCCTGAACTTAGCAGGTAATCCATTCATGTTTCTGGATTTTCACCCTTTCTTCATACACAATAATTACAACGTCCCATTTCGATCAAATATGACTTGTGACTATTGTCTAGCCATAAGGAATGGGAAAAAAATCATGAATATATTGAGACAAGCCCCACAGACTGTGTACTGGGTGGTGGTGGACAGAAAAACAAACACAAAACAAACAAAAAGAACTTTCTTCTATACACTGCAAAAGATCTCTAAGTAGCCGGACTAAGTAAGGGCTGGCTGAGACTTGCCTGCTGTTGGCTCCCTGAAGGAGAGCCTCCCACTTTAGTTTAAGTTGAGCAAGCTGCACTTTGGTTTGTTCACCATCATTCCTTTCAAGCTCCTCTGCCACAAGTGGACCTTCCTGTATCATAGTCTCCATACTGGTTCTCCGGTCCTCAAGGAGGCGCTGTAAAAGCTGCAGGACAAAATATATTGTTAGAAATCAAAAAAGGACTGATTTGGGTAAGTTCTGACAGAAGCCCAAGTTAAAATATAATAATAAATGAATATAATAAATGAATAAAATATAATAAATGAATATTTATTTTTTTAAAGTGCAAATGTTATATTTGACAACACTTCTTTATGCCTCTTCCCATATAAGTAACCATTACGACACTATTATAAGCATTTCACTGTAACTATACCTTCTGTTCTTGCAGCTGAGCTTTCACCACTTTGAACTCTGAAGATGGAGGCTTTTGATTGGCTGTCAGCTCCTCAATCTCGCAGACCCAGGTCATCAGTGTATCCAGGCTTTGCTTGAATGCCGTTGGATCCCGGAGGGAATCCTTCAAAGCCAAGGCACTTCTGCCATCCTTAACAAAGAGCAGATAGTATGCTGCAAGTTAAACAGAAGTCCCATATTGAAGAATATAATTGAAGTTGAAGAAATATCAATGAACTGCACCTTCCATAGGTCTAGGCTGGACCCCTGGTCTGAACTGGACTGCCCATCACTCTGCAGCTGTGAATTATAATCATGTTATATTGTAAAATCTTTTTTTTTTTTAAGTTCAGACTCCATCAGTGTCCAAATGAAAATGATGCTAGGAACTAAATGAAGCTACGTTCATTCAAGAACCTTTTTGATATATTTATTATAAATGAAATAACCTCCGCAAGCTCCTCTGCAGCTCCAGTAAGGACTCTAACCGTTCTGGTGACTATAGGATCTCCTCCTTTGCCAGCAGGAGGATATTCTGTCACCTCCACAATCTCTGTCACAATTGTCTCAGTCACTTCTGTGACTTCTGTAACCTCCCGATTGTTTGGCTTCCATCCCCATGGACTCCCAGAGTCCCTTCTCTGTACGCTGGCTCTCCTGTCCACAGATCCGTACTGACTCAACGGAGATCTTCTGTACTCGGGAGCATTAGTCCTTCTGGGTAAAGATCCATTTCGTGGAGTTTTCACAGGGGATGGAGTGCTTCTCCAAGCATTGTCCAGAGTGCTGGTGGTAGTGATGGTTGGTGCTGGTGAACACCTCTGTTTTTCTGGTGTCGTAGTTTGTCGAATATCCTCATCCACGTTCCCCCTTTTCACTTCTTCTTTGGCAGGCTCCGGGATTGGCCATTCCTTTCGATTTTGGTAGCATTCTTTTAAGAAATTCTCATTTGACTTAACATGTTTGGACTTTTGCCCCAAACAGCTAGGTCTGCTAACAAGGTTACCCATGATCTTCAACCCAGGTGTTAATCGGGTCCCTTTGCCACACAAACAGGCATCGCCTAACTACCTACAACACAAGGAAGATCAAAGTGAGATGACACTTTTCTTAAACATTCAAAGCACTTTCTCCCAACTGAACGCCATTACCAAGTCTATCTAGATCCGTGTTAAAAACACCAAGTTTAAGTAGGATAAAACCCAAAAGTGTCCATTATCACCTCCAACGCAACAAACCGTCTTTTATATGACAAAGAGCTCAACATTTGACTAGGCCAGCTTGAGGACTCCAACTTTTACAACAGAACTATCGATTGCCAAAAAAATGCAAGTTTTTCTTCACCAGGACACCAATGGCTTTTGCTGGCAGCCCTAGACACTAAACTCTGCCAAGACTGCCCCCAGGACAGCCCTGGGAAACTGTTTTACTCATCAAATATGACAGCCATGAAAATGATACAACAAAAGAATCCCCCCCCCCCATGTACAGAACTGAACTTGTTAAGGGTTTAAAACGAAGACCCCATGCTTCGGTGCAGGATAGACGAATACCCACCGCAAAGGCAGGTGTCATAAGGGGGAGCTTTTCAAGACTACGTTGAACAATTACAGATCATTTGCAAACCGTATACCAATCTTTCTCTAAATTAGTAACAAACCAAAGAGACCTCCACAAAATATTTGCTATTTCATTTTAAACATGAAATACAATTCAGCTGGTTTATGTTTCTTTTGCTAATGACAATTTAGAAGCAAATAATGGATTTATTCAAACACTGGTTTTATTTATTTTAAAGGGTTTAAGCCTGACCCTTATTTGCAACAGAGCTTTATTCAAAGCTTAAAAGAAAAAAAAGGACATTTGCAGAGTCATCTTCATTTAAGAACTGTATTTGTGGGTCCCTGTGTTTTCTTTTCTGTGGAAACTGGGTCCAAATTGCTCTCAAGGTTGCGACCCCTGGTGAAGTTTAAAGATTTGAAATAAATTTGGACATTTTTTTGTACCTTTTACAATGTAAAACTTGGACTGTGTACGATGTGCAGATGTCAAAACTGGACAAATTTGTCAAATTAGCTACAAAATTGGACATTCACTGTTTTTCTAACACTGTCTAAATTTAACCCCTAGAGGTCTACTACTGTAGAAGTTTACTACTGTACAATTTGCTGTGATAAATTATCATTAAAACATTTTTTAGTACAACCCAGCTTCTTTTTTTCTTTTTAAATATTTATTCATAACATTACACAAAATTTCGCACCAATCCTTAAACTGTACAAAAATGCAATTCAGAGTTTTCAATTCAGTTTCAATTTCAATTCAATCCAGACATTTTTAATGCAAAATCTCAAAAATTTAGATTTAGATTTTCACAAATTTGTGAAAATTGTATTGTATAAAATAACATGAACACCTCTGCTGAACCTTTTTTTTGTGAAAAACACAAGCCATATCACAGGTTTTGTGCTTCCAATGGTTATCCATTGGAACCACTAGATGGCACTGATTTGGGGTCTGCAAATTGAAACAGAAATTTTTTCACACATTTTCTCAAATTCTAACTCTTTTAATGTTAAATGCATCAAAAAGAATAACCTTTTTGAAACCTAAAATTAAACAATAGGTGGGTTGCCTCATTCCTACTTAATCAAAAACATCTGCTATGATTGGCAGATTCATTGGTATGTGCAGAGACTTCTAAAGGCTAAGACTAAAATGACATTTTATTTCTAACATAAATGATATAAAATGTACAATTTATGTTTGATAACTAAACATTTATCTTTAGATAGATAGCATTTACCTTTCTTAGATAAAACTCATATCATTATGTGTCATTATGTGAAGTGTTATCATTTGTGCATCAGTTTAGTGTCATTTTTAGATTTCTTGTTAAGATTCAGGATAATAAATGTAAAAACATTTTTTATAACAATGTCAATTATTTTCACTTTCAAGATGGAACAACACAAAATTAGAAAACATATCTAATAAAATATTCTGTGAAAATATGTTACTGTGATACGATTACTTTGCACAATAAATAAAAAGATTTTAATTACAGTGTAAATATAAACCATTATTAACAAAAACAATCTATCTTTGTTTTTTAAAAGAAAATATTAGAGTATTATATCACTGGCGCTAAATCCCTAAGTGCGTTTCACACAGCATTCTCTGCGATCCTTGAGTAAATAACTTGATGGCTTATTGACCTTTCCTTCAGCATTGAGCTCTCAATAGGCAGGACATTGTTTTTTGTGCAGGTAAGACCTGGCGCTTTTCACAAAGACAATGTTTGTGTGTAAACTGGTCCAGGTGATCTGGGTTAGCCGGGGTCATCGCGGGTCACTGCATGCTAATGACGCCTGCTGAGGGCTCCGGGCTCCAGACTGATTTGTAGATCACTGGAGCAGAAGACGCAGAGCTCTAGCAGGGAGGATTAGCTCGTATAATGTTTGAATAGACACCGCTAAGCTCACATGTGACAGGAAATACTGTAAGCACGAGTCTGATGTTTTGCAGACTAGGATGAAACTGATCAAGCTAAATGAAAGATCATTAACTCATATGAAAGCCACTGATAATGGTTTTAAACATAGCTACAGTTTGGCTAAGGTTGAAATATTTATTTTTTTTTATAAGCAAAGCTACTAAACTGCACATATGTAAACATACTTTATGAAATAAACAGCAAAAAATGTATATAGCAAACTTTGCCCAATGTTTTCACCTTTCTTATGCAGAAGGAAGTAAAGCTTATTGAACTCTAAACTATTGAGTGGAATCAATTACTTTCCTTTCCGATGTGTAATAGAAAATGACTGAAGCTGCAATTCATCAACTGACCACTTGAGGCTGGTGTCAAAAGAAAGGAAATTCCGAATGACACTGTGAAGCAGTAGGCTGCTTCGCCTAAATAAAGTTAGAAATGTTTCTTTTGTTCATATTTATCATTGTTCAATGCCATTATTATAGTTATGTTGGGAGAGTCAGGTTCTGTGGCGGTGATGTCATGAGGTGCGCTCACTGGCCAGTCAATTGAAGCCTGATGAAGAAAGGCGTTTATTCAAGAAAGTTTTTTTTGTCTAAATATATTCAATTGATGTTGAAGAGAAACAAGAGACACAAAAGGATGCTGTGCAGACACAAAAATGGATATTTTGGTTTTGTAAACTGTGTTGGGTGCTCTTTACTTGTAAAATAAATTATATTTATTTTTGTACCAATGGGCTGCTGTTTCAGTTTTTTTTTTTTTTTTGAAATTTTTCTTTGGGTTTAAAATAGGAAAGTAATATACATATATACAGTAAATAAAAACATGTAAAAACCTAGTAACAAAGGGCTTTTATTTCAATTAATGTTTTCTTCTTCTTCTTTTCCTTTTGGCTGTTCCCAGTTTAGGGGTCGCCACAGCGAATCATCCTTTTCCACCTTCTTCTCTCAGCCTTCGGCGGTGATACACGCTCTTTCTCTTACTCCCTTATCTTATCATCCCAGCTGGGCTTCTCGTCTTGTGTCTGTCTGCAGAGACTCTCACTATCCGGCTCTCTAAATAAAAGGAACTATGGATCTGATCAACTGGTCTTTAAATGCAATTGACACCATTTTCTCGACGAGGAGCGTGGGTTCGGGGGAACCCACCTGTCCTGCTGGAACTTATGCTGCTGGCTACACGATGGACTCCTGGGTGAAGTGGAGGATCGTGTGCCTGGCTGCTCTGTCCCTGGAGGATGTCGAAGACATCTACATAATTGGAACTGTGATAACTGGGATTCTGCTGATTGGAATATGTGGAGCTCTCGGCTATCGGCGATTATCAAAGCGGTCAGTGCTCAAAGCCCCACTAAGCTGACCGACTGGAATGGAATGTTGACTGGACTTAAAACTGTCGGGACTCATGTAACGGTCTGTGACCGCAAACTGCATTTCATCCTGGAAAGGCTGGCAGAATTGAAACGTAAGTTGGATAATATGGAGACCGGGGAAAGACTCTAAAAATCTGGAAATTTACAGCTTTTGACCTAAATTAACTTCTGTACCATCTGGCTTCCCTTATCTCCTCTGGCCTTGGAGGCCGCGAAGAGGAGTCTAAACATCCCCCGTGCAGAACTCGATAAGGGGACACTCTCAGAACCTTCCCCTGCATCCACTTATCTCCGCCAGCTATTTTTCCCAACGCTGTAATCTGACGGGTCATTGGACAGCGCCTCCCATGGCTGCAGAAAAATGCCGGCTGCGGACTACAGCGACTACACCACTTCCCCGACCCCTACCTCATCCTGCGATGTTCTTTCCTGTATTTGTCAATGTGCTTGATTGCAAATGGCTTTTTTTTTAACCTGCTCCACAGTGCTCTTTTCTTTGAAGGACAATGCGGAAAGGCTCTTTTTTTAAGCTAATTTACCTAATGTATATCCATTTTCTCTGTTTCTCTCTGTAAATGCTACCTCTCAACACTGGCCTGTTCCCACCCTGTCTATGTCTGTGGCCAGAGGGGTCCAATTTCACTACATGTAACAGTGTATGTGACAAATAAAGGCTAATTCAATTCAATTCAATTCAATTCAAGTTCTTTGTCTATCTACAAACAGTTAAAACAAGGAAAACATGAAATCTTTTTTATTTTTACCAAAAAAAAGTCCTACTGATATTTGAACTCGGATCACTGGATATAGAGTCCAGAGTGCTAACCATTACACCATATAACCAGATAAATCTTGGCACAGTTACTAAGTTTTTTGTCTCTAAACAGTTAAAACAAGGAAAAAATGAAATCTTTTTTATTTTTACCAAAACAGCAGTCCTACCGAGATTTGAACTTGGATCACTGGATTCAAAGTCCAGAGTGCTAACCATTACACCATGCAACCAGACAACTCTTTTTTAGTTAATAAGTATTTTGTCTATCTAAAATCAGTTTTAACCGGCAAAACAATAAACCTCTTTAATGGTTAGCAGAAAAAAAAGCCCTACCGAGATTTGAACTCGGACCGCTGCATTCAAAGTCCAGAGTGCTAACCATTACACCATAGAACCACACACTTAATAGTTGAGACAATAAGTCCTATGTCTATCTTCAACCAGTTTTCACCAGCAAAACACAATATTTTTTTTATTGTTAGCAGAAAAAAAGGTCCTACTGAGATTTGAACTCGGATCGCTGGATTCAGAGTCCAAAGGCTAACCATTAAACCATAGAACCTGATAAATCTTAGCACAGTTACTAAGTTCTTTGTCTATCTACAAACAGTTAAAACAAGAAAAACATGAAATCTTGTTTTTTACCAAAATAAATGTCCTACCGAGATTTAAACTCAGATTGCTGGATTCAGAGTCCAGCGTGCTAACCATTACACCATAGAACCTGATAAATCTTAGCACAGTTACTAAGTTCTTTGTCTATCTAAAACCAGTTGAAAAGGGTAAAACATGAAATCTTTTTTATTTTTACCAAAACAAAATCCTACCGAGATTTGAACTCGGATCACTGAATTCAGAGTACAGAGTGCTAACCATTACACCATGCAACCAGACATCTCTTACTTTAGTTAATAAGTGTTTTGTCTATCTAAAATCAGTTTTAACCGGTAAACCAATAAACCTCTTTAATGGTTAGCAGAAAAAAAGGTCCTACCGAGATTTGAACTCGGATCGCTGGATTCAAAGTGCAGAGTGCTAACCATTACACAATAGAACCACACTTTTCTTATCTGAGATACTAAGTTTTTTGTCTATCTCTAACCAGTTGAAACAAGGAAAACATGAAAATTTTTTTTTTTTACCAAAAAAAAAATGGTCCTACCGAGATTTGAACTCGAATCCAAGGATTCAGAGTGCTAACCCTAACACCATAGAACCTGATAAATTTTAGTTTTGAGATTTGAACTCAGATTGCTGGATTCAGAGTCCAGCGGGCTAACCATTACACCATAGAACCTGATAAATCTAAGCACAGTTACTAAATTGTTTGTCTATCTAAAACCAGTTGAAAAGGGTAAAACATGTAATCTTTTTTATTTTTACCAAAACAAAGGTCTTACAGAGATTTGATCTCAGATCACTGCATTCAGAGTCCAGAGTGCTAACCATTACACCAAAGAACCTGATAAATCTTAGCACAGTTACTAAGTTCTTTGTCTATCTACAAACAGTTAAAACAAGGAAAACATGAAATCTTTTTTATTTTTACAAAAAAAAAGTCCTACTGATATTTGAACTCGGATCACTGGATATAGAGTCCAGAGGTCTAACCATTACACCATAGAACCTGACAAATCTTGGCACAGTTACTAAGTTTTTTTTGTCTCCAAACAGTTAAAAAAAGGAAAACATGAACTCTTTTTTCTTTTTACCAAAATAAAGGTCCTACCGAGATTTTAACTCAGATCACTGGATTCAGAGTACAGAGTGCTAACCATAACACCAAAAAATCACACACTTAACAGTTGAGATAATAAGTCCTATGTTTATCTTCAACCCGTTTTCACCAGCAAAACACAATATTTTTTTATTGTTAGCAGAAAAAAAGGTCCCACCGAGATTGGAACTCGGATCGCTGGATTCAGAACCCAGAGTGCTAACCATTACACCATAGAACCAGACATTTAATATTTGAGATAATATGTCCTATGTCTATCTTCAACCAGTTTTAGCCAGCAAAACACTGAAATTTTTTTATTGTTAGCAGAAAAAAGGTCCTACCGAGATATGAACTCAGTTCACTAGATTCAGAGTCCAGAGTGCTAACATTTACACCATAGAACCTGATAAATCTTAGCACAGTTACTACGTTCTTTGTCTATCTACAAACAGTTAAAACAAGGAAAACATGAAATCTTTTTTATTTTTACCAAAAAAAGGTCCTACCGAGATTTGAACTCAGATTGCTGGATTCAGAGTACAGCGTGCTAACCATTACACCATAAAACCTGATAAATCTTCACACAGTTACTAAGATCTTTGTCTATCTCAAACCAGTTGAAACAAGGAAAACATGAATTTTTTTTTTTTTTTTTAATTTTCCTACTGAGATTTGAACTCGAATCCATGGATTCAGAATCCAGAGAGCTAACGCTTACACCATAGTACCTGCTAAATTTTAGCTTTGAGATTTGAACTCTTTTTTATTTTTACCAAAAAAAAGGTCCTACTGATATTTGAACTCGGATCACTTGATATAGTGTCCAGAGGGCTAACCATTACACCATAGAACCTGACAAATCTTGGCACAGTTACTAAGTTTTTTTGTCTCCAAACAGTTAAAAAAAGGAAAACATGAACTCTTTTTTCTTTTTACCAAAATAAAGGTCCTACCAAGATTTGAACTGAGATTGCTGATTGTATTTTAGTTAATAAGTATTTTGTCTATCTAAAATCAGTTTTAATCGGCAAAACAATAAACCTCTTTAATGGTTAGCAGAAAAAAAAGATCCTACCGAAATTTGAACTCGGATCGCTGGATTCAGAGTCCAGAGTGCTGACCATTACACCATAGAACCTGATAAATCTTGGCACAGTTACTAAGTTCTTTGTCTATCTCAAACCAGTGGAAAAGGGTAAAACATTAAATCTTTTTTAATTTTACCAAAACAAAGGTCCTACTAAAATTTGAACTCAGATCACTGGATTCAGAGTCCAGAGTGCTAACCTTTAAGGTACGTTCACATCGAACGCGGTTCGCGCGGAAAAAAAGCGCTACTCGCTAGTGAATGCACGCGTGTTTACTTTCCGTTTGATCGCCCGATCCGCGCGGCAGAGCCACTGAATGCACGCATGACATTTTCAGGTGTTGACTGGAATGCGCGGATCTGTGGGAGGAGCTACAGAGGCGCAGCATTAGTTTGGAAAATGGCGGACGGGATTGTAAAGTTAATATCTGCATCACTAAGCTTTGAAATGCTCCAAAACATCAAAAACGTGTTCGGAGCTGTAGCTAGGAGCTAAGAATCCTACAAAGAGGCACCCTGCTCGGTGTGGTTCACAAACATTTCCACAGGAGCTTCAGTTTGGACCGCAGTCGCGTTCAGCGGGAGCTTCGACTGATCCAACCCCAGCTCCCTGACCTGTTGCACGGGCAGCTCCAGCAGGAAACCCGCGCGTCTGTCTCTGGTCAGTATTCATGATAAATTCTGTGTAAAAAATGACCAAGAACCTCCTAACCTAACGAACGGACGGGACTTTAATAAAAAGATAAATAACTTTCGTTTTTAACAATTAAAACAACATGTTAAAATGCTGTAATCATATAATGTAAATACTGTATTTGTTTAATATTAAAAATTTAGATTTATACAGTACAATATTGTATATCTAAGTAATCTCAAATGAACTATAGATTAACTTGGTTCTTGTGAAGCGATAAACTGTATTTAGCAGTGGTTTTCTTTAGTTTTTATTACACTATACTCATTTATTAAAGTAAAACATAACTTATAGTTGTACTTGTGGTGAATATATATTCCACAGCAACATCAAAAAAAAAAAAAAATGTTAACCTTAAAATACTTCACTGTAGTACAGTTAAAACACTGCTGTTATGTGTAAATGTCAGGGTTTTTTAATTGCTAGAGTTTGAATAATAAAATTTGTTAAACAGTGGATTGAATGTAATACTGATGGTGAAACAAGTAAATCAGAGCAAATGCTAAATACAGGTAAAGTTAGAAAGTTTAAACAGTAATGATGATGTTGAAGACACCAGTGTAGTACAAACACATTTGCTGTCGAGGATCTGCAATCAGTTCTGCAACTAAAGTTCTGTTCTGTCTTCTCTCCTTCTTTCAGATTGACGGTGGAGACTCCAACCTGGTCATCAGCAGCATCTTCATTGCTGGTATTTCCTGAGATTCCAAGATCGTCTCGGATGCTGGGACTGCAGTCTGGAACTGTTTGGTAGAGCAGTTTATGGCTGGACTCTTCACTGATGAATGGAGGTCCATCACTGAAGGTTGTTTGGTGGAGGAGTTAATGGCTGTGCTCCTCACTGATGAATGGAGGTCCATCACTGAAGGTTGTTTGGTGGAGGAGTTAATGGCTGTGCTCCTCACTGATGAATGGAGGTCCATTACTGAAGGTTGTGAGAAGAGTAGTCTCTTTGGAGGTCCTGCTCTGCTTGGAAGCACTGGACGAATATATTAAAGGGTTTCTCTAGAGCCCAGCTGATGGTTTCATTAAAGCCTTGTTACAAAACTCTCGTGATTTCCATGATTCATGAAATGTTCTTGTTTTCAAATAAAAAATGGAGTCAACCTCCAAATAAAACCCATGTCTCAAAGCTTCTTTCTCATTACACAACACCAGTCCGATCACACATAGAAACGCTTTATTGTAGGTGTATTTACAGTACAATATCATTAAAATAAATGTTCAAATATTTGGAATAAACATTCAGTTTGTAGCAATGAAATTACATTTTATTTACCTTAAATATATGAAAGCACTTTTTTTGATAGTACAGATAGTACTCCCAAAGTAAACATTTAATTACATTCATAAAAATTTTATTATCTATTTTATTACTTTTTAAAAGATCATATTTTATAAGATCCCAATATTTTCTGGGTAATATTATTCTGGGTATATATAATTTCTGGGTATATTCCAATAATATCTTGCCTTAAAATGGAGGGCTGAAATAAAATAATGAACATGATTAATTCTCTTTAGATTTAAACCTAGTTTTTATAATTATGAATATATATATATATATATATATATATATA